>LPNX011112941.1:135000-187798 GCA_001517045.1 Pseudotsuga menziesii
CAGCATGAATTTTCCTTATGAAATGTTTCTAACCATGCAAATGCATTTGACTTGTAGGAAAGATCGCATACATAATCGCTTACAAGCAAAGAAGAATGAAGACTTGTTCCAAAGAACAAGTGACGACAGTTTCAAGACAAAGAATAATATGATGAATGCAATGACATCATTGATGCAGAACCTTCCAGTTCAAGAAGAATGATGTCAAGGAAGTCTATACACTAGATGGTCACATAGAATATTAGTAGCATAGGAAGCTACTTGTCACTCCGGTACAGAATGTTTTCAGTGCATATAGCATAGAAGACAGAGGGAGTATGGTGCTTCACTTCAGAGGGAGTGACTAAAGAATATCTTGAGGTTCGACATGGTACAACAGGATGGGCAGATTACTGATGACTCTAAGCTTTACTGAGAGTAAAGTGGATTCCAACCTTTGCTTCAAGGTTGAAGGCGGAAGACCAGTGATGCTCCTGTTATGTGTCGATGCACTATTTCCTAGGTATGGAGGTGTGGCAGAGTGCAGATGGAATCTTCCTTGGACAAGGGAAGTATGCAGTAGAGATCCTGAAGAGGTTCAGGATTATGGACTGCATGACCACACCTATGGCACCAAACATGAAGCTATTGAGTGATGCTTCTTCAGAGATGGTTGATGCTACGATGTATCGTCAGATGATTGGGTCCTTGATGTACCTGAGACCAGATATTTGCTTTGCTGTGAACACATTGAGACATGTTCACTTGATGGTTACAAAGCATGCAGGGGTATAATTGATTATGGGCTCAAGTATGATGCGAATCAGAAGATTAACCTGGAGGGTTATGTTGATTCAGATTGGGCAGGCAGTGCCATCGACAGAAAGAGTACTTCGGGATGTTTCTTCAGTATGGGATCAGGTATGATCTCTTGGTTTAGCAGGAAGCAATCCTGTGTGGCACTGAGTACAGCTGAAGCAGAGTATGTCGCAGCTTGTTCAGCTAGTTGTGAGGCAGTATGGCTGCGTAAGCTACTGTCTGATATATTTGATCTCCAGTTGGATGCTACCTGTATACATTGTGACAACCAGAGTTGCGTGAAGTTGTCAGAGAATCCAGTGTTCCATGACAATTCGAAGCATATCGAGATCAAATATCACTATATCGGGGATATGGTGCAGAGAGGAGCAATGAAGCTCCTGTATGTTGCGACGGAGGAATAGATAGCTGATGTATTGACGAAGCCATTGGCTAGGCTGAAGTTTGAGTACTTCAGAGATAGACTTGGTGTTCTCCAGATCGAGGCTTCCTCCCAGAGACAGTGATGTGTCCCAAAGCCATTCTGACGAGCAGGTCAGATGTAAGGGCTGAGCCATTCTGTCATGGGGAGAGGATGCAGTTCCTTCCATGTCAGATATGAGTGCTAGAGATCCAAAGCCATTCTGAGGAGTAGGTCAGATGTAAGGGGAGTGCCATTCTGTTCATGGCTAAAGGATTTAGTGCCTTCCATGTCAGATGTAAGTGCAGAAAGCTCTCCTCATTGTGGGTGAGAGTCTCCCATCATTGTGGCGGAGGTGGCTCCTGCCTGGATGGGATTGTGCCATTCTGTCGAGTAGGACAGATGTAAGGGGAGTGCCATTCTGTTCATGGCTAAAGGATTTAGTGCCTTCCATGTCAGATGTAAGTGCAGAAAGCTCTCCTCATTGTGGGTGAGAGTCTCCCATCATTGTGGCGGAGGTGGCTCCTGCCTGGATGGGATTGTGCCATTCTGTCGAGTAGGACAGATGTAAGGGTAGTGCCATTCTGTTCATGGCTAAAGGATTTAGTTCCTTCCATGTCAGATGTAAGTGCAGAAATCTCTCCTCATTGTGGGTGAGAGTCTCCCATCAGTGTGGGGATGTGTTCCCCTGGATGGGATTGTGCCTTTCTGACGAGTAGGTTAGATATAAGTGCAGAGCCATTTCACAGATGATAGTTGATGTGTCCTATCATGCTAGTGAATGTGAGTGCTGGGCCTTTCTGATGTGATTGTAGTTTACTACATGATCAGATGTGAGTGCTGGGCGTGCCATTCTGACGAGCAGGTCATATGTAAGTGCTAGGAGAAGACCTACAGGAGAGTAGGCCTACAACCAGCATGAAAAAGGGCTGGCTCTGTAGAACTTCCTATGACGAGATAGTACACACATGATGATGACCAGTGGAGATCCAGATTGAGCTATGATCCAGATCCAGTTATGATGACTCTGAGAGATCCAGATCGAGTGATGATCCAGATCCAGCAGTGATGATCTAGATCGAGTGATGATCCAGATCCAGTCCAGTGATGATGATCCATATCAAGTGATGATCTATATTCAGTGATGATGATCCAGATCGAGTGATGATCTAGATCCTGTGATGATGTCCTATGATGATCCAGATCGAGAGATGATCCAGATCCAGATGAATTGAAGATGAAGATGAATCGAAGACAAAGAAGACTTGATGACAGAGATGACTTGAAGATGAACATGATCCAGTGATACAGAGAAGAAGACCAGTGCTGAAAATTGTGTCGAAAGAATACCTTCCTAGTTAAGAGGGAGTGTTGATGTATATGTAACTTCGGAATGTATTCTTATATGTATTTTATATATTGTAACCCGATGTTTATTCCGGGATGTTTCTATTATGTATTTGAGTCATATTGTCTTACCTCGATGTCCTGATCGGGAGGATTATTAATGTAAACAAGTCTTGTCATGTCATTAGGTAAGTCCCCACAGTTTCGGGGCACTTGGGTTATTATACACTAATTAAGGTGTAGGCTCGAGTAAGTAATTGTAAGTTAAGCCTGCATGGTTGAGTGCACTTCAAGTCAACGGAAGAATATAAATAGAGAGTGAGAGTCTCTCTATTTATCACTTGTGAATTACATCTATCACTTGTGAATTACATCACTTGCTCCCTCAAGTGTGGCGCACCTTTGGAGAAGGAAATACTTTGGCTTGACAGAAGACAGAAGGCTGCTGTTGTGTTGGGAGGTCATCTTACTATTTTGGGATCACATCTTGTGGTGATACTATCTTAGAGGAAGTTGAGGGGTTTTCTCCATTTATGGTTTCCCCTCCTAAAATCTTTGTGTCTCTTGTCTCTTTTGATGTGCTTATGTGATTATTGTGCTTGTTATTCTCTCAGTGAAAATATCTTAACACAATGCTAGCTTAAATGTTGAAAAACTAACAGGGATACCCCTCAATAATGTTGGAGGCTATGGTGGCCCACTAGGTGGAGGCCTACCTGGTAGAGGCCCACATGGTGGAGGTCCTCCTTATGGTGGACTGCCACCCAATGGACCACCTCCTGGGGGCATACCTCCTAGAGGACCACCACTTTCTTGGGGGGCCACGTCCTAGAGGACCGCCACCTGCTGGGGGGCTACCATCTTCTGATGGACCACCTCCTAGGGGGCCACCACCGGGAGGGCCACCTTCTAGGGGCCCACCTGGTGGAGGACCACCACCACCACCACCTGGAGGAAATCCTCCTCCTGAAGGTCAGTCTCCATCAAGCGGATCTTCGGGAGGATCATTTCCAAACCTGATTGCCCAACAACCCATGTATCAATCGACCTACGCTCCCACTGGTATGCAAATGCCTTATCAATACTACTAGTACATGCAACCTAACCTGCAACTCCCTTTTTTGGCAACTCTCGACTTGCCTGATCTTTTCAAGTTGATTAGTGATCCCATTCACCATAACCCGTCATGGCTTGCTATTCTAGTAAAGTTGCAATCAAATATCCCAAAATTTCATGGGAAGTAGGGAGAAGACCCCAAAAACCATGTCATGACCTTCCATCTATGGTGTTCTTCCAACTCCTTGATGGATGATTCGGTCCGTCTGAGGCTCTTCCAACGAACTTTGACTAGTACGGCTGCAAAATGGTACATTGAACTTCCACAACATTCACTTGTGGATTTTAGCTCATTAGCGATAGTTTTTCTGACTCATTTCCAACTTCCCATTCGTTATTAAATGGGTATGGATATTTTAACATCCCTTCGTCAAAATACCTCTACACATATTTTAGATCATATCCACGAATGGAGGAGACGATGAAGACTTATCAAGGATCCTATTCTCGACATGCTATTAGCATATTGGTTCACAAAATCCTTGTTGCCTCCCATTGCCTGAGATGTGGCTATGGGCGGTGATGTTACTAAAGATAAGGCTATCAGTCGCGCTCAGTATTTGGACTTGGTTTATTCCCAGTATGGAACTCTATATGACCTAATCCCTCAAGCTCCTCAGCTAAGCACTGACCCTACCAAGCCACCTGCAGAAACTCCTATTGACGGGGTTGTAGGTTCAATCCAGCCCTCGTTAACAGTTAAGTCTTCCAAGCAACAAAATGTTTTTGTTACTACTCCTTCTACTCCCATGGTTTCCGCCGAGGTAAATTCCATCCAATCCACACAAACAACAGGCAATAAGAAAAAAGTAAAAGGTAAGAATAAAAAACCTAGATACCAGCAAGAGAATCTTAAGGCTATGACCCCATAGAATGACAATAAAGGGAAAAGGAAGGCTAAGTATCCCTGCTTATTCTATGGTGGTGACCACTTCACAAAGGAATGTCCTCGCCGGGAAGAGGTTAGTAAATTTTTAAAGAATAACCCGACACCCGTAATGCTTACCGACCCCTTTCCTTCTCAACAACAATTGATAGATCACATGTCTAATCAGGGAACCTCCAATTCTACTAAAGAAATCAGAATGATGTCCTCAGAAACTCTTAATTTAAGTACTCGTATTCAGTCATACGACAAGTCAGTAGAGAAGAAGGATGAGAATCCTTCTCTTGAAAAAACTCCTTCCAATAGTTCTCCTCCGTCCTCATCTAATGGTCCTCTCAAGATCGAGAAACGTAATCTCGATTTGATTTTGCGGCCACCCAAGAGTACCCTCAGGAAATCCGTCTTTAATCCAAATGCCAAAGCTGCAAAATTTTACAACGTTGTTGAAGAATTAGCTCAAGCACCTTGTGCGATGTCTACCCTTGAGGTACTCCAAAGTTGTCCAACACAATGCAAAAACTTGTTAACAACATTGGGGGAATTAGACCCAGATAAAACCAACCTAATTCAATTTAATGTGGAGAACTATAAATCCATATTACCCCACCAACTTGCATTTCAAATTGCAACTAGAGTAGTTGGGAGGAAGGTCCATAGGACCGTTTTGGATGAGGGAGATTCCACCTTAGTACTGTCTGTGACTTGTTGGAGAGCCATTGGTTCTCCTGAATTCATGAAGTCACCTACAACCTTGAAATCTTTTGACAGATGAGGCTTCCAACCTCATGGTCTGTTACCGGCCCTTTTAGTCGAGATTGGGGGCAAGACTGTTTCCATTCATGTGGAGGTAGTCAATGCCCCATTGGATTAAATCTTCTATTGGGTACAAATTGGTTTTATGCCATGACAGGGATCTCTTCCACAATATTTAGAACCCTCCAATTCCCTCCTTTGGGGAAGATTGTGACCATCGATCAACTCAATTTCTGCACACCAGATGTTTCCACACCCACTACAAATAATATCCTTATGCTAGGTCAATCCCGTCTGCCTTATCAATCAATTGGGGTAGGTATGTTGAAGGATTCCACCCTTATGGGAGTGTTTCCCTCAACCCCTCCTAATAAGGAGGTGGCAACTGTCAATATGATTTGTACAATTGGCCACAGTCCTAAAGGCAAAGAGATTGTTGAGTCATCCTCTCATGTCCCCCATGAAGCACTTTATGATGTTATTCAATCCATTTCTGATGACAACTCTGATGATCTTCATATAGTGGCTTCAAATCCTTACCACCTGCCTTATTTCCTAGAACCCTCTCTCCCCACTCTTGACTATCTCTCCTAGAATTTTCTGTCAGATGAGTCTATCATGGAGATTATGAGTGCGGACGAATCAGTATAGGAGGACCATCATCAGCGATCCTCTTTTCTCTCCAATGCCAGTTTGGTAGGCTTTGACCTTGTATCTCTTATTAGTACTGATATTGTCACCAATACTCAAACACTTGTCTTGTTGCAAGATACAGATTCTAAAGGAAATATTTGCAACATCACTAAGACAATCCCTATTGACATATCAGTCAAGCCCATAATTGTTGAGCACATTCACATAGGCCAGGATTGTTCAACATAAGAAGCTGAAAGGTATAGAGCTCTATTCAAAGAGTTCCATGATGTTTTTTCCTGGACATATGAAGAAATTCCTGGGATTGATCCGTCTATCGTAGTACACGAGATCAAAACCTATCCCACAGCCATACCAGTCTGCAAAAAACTACGACAATTCCATCCTAGGAAGGCTAAGGCTATTAAATCTGAAGTGGAAAAACTTCTCAAGGCATGGTTTATTTATCCCGTACCATTGATGGATTGGGTATCTAATATTGTCCATGTGGCAAAGAAACAGGGTACTATTAGGGTTTGTATCGATTTCTGAGAATTAAACAAGGCTTTTCCTAAGGACAATTTCCCTACTCAGCATATCGATCAAATCATCGATAATTGTGCTAGGAGTGCCATATTCTCTTTCATGGATGGATTTTCTGGCTACAATTAGATAGAGATCCTGCCCGTCGATCAACATAAAACAAAATTCATTTTCCCATGGGGAACCTTTGCATATCAGAAGTTACCCTTTGGTCTGAAAAATGCTCAGCCCTACATTCCAGCGCGCCATGTCCTATGCTTTTCATGACATCAAGCACATTGTGGACCCGTATCTGGACAATATCCTTGCTCATTCACGATAATGGGAGGACCATCCAGGGCACCTTAGAGACATTTTTCTTAGGTGCAGTCATTATAATATTCATCTGAATCCACACAAGTTTGTCTTTTGTGTTGAGATTAGACGTCTTCTTGGTTTTGTGGTTTCCAAAGATGGCATTCGGATAGTCTGTTTGAAAATTGCTGCTATTCTAGCCTTACCCGCCCTGACAAATATCGCCGAACTCCAAAGTTTGCAAGGGAAGGAAAACTTTTCTTCATATTTTCATTTGCAACTTCACGGAAAATACGCATGGCTATATGCATCTCTTGAAGAAGGACACTCCTTTCTTTTGGGATGACCAAGCCCAACGAGGTTTTGATAATCTGAAACATGCTTTGACACATTAAACTGTGTTGCACCCCCTAGATTATTCAAAGGACTTTCTGTTGTATGTTGTTTCCTCCACTACCACCATTGGAATGGTTCTAGTGCAGGAATATCCCAACGGCCAAGAACATGTGATATATTACCTGAGTAAGAGTCTCATCGACTTTGAAAACCGTTACTCGCTGGTGGAGAAGCTAGCTTTGGCCACAATCATCACTGTGCAAAAATTTTGCCATTACATCCTACTACGCACCACGATTGTACTTGTAGATCAAAGCCCCATGTACTACATTCTGACTCATTAGGTACTGGGAGGCAAGTATTCCTGTTGAATCGTTATCTTACAGGAATTTGGTCTTGAGTTTGCTAAGGACACTTAGAAGAAGTCCTTGGTTTTTGTGGAGTTGATGTGTGACCTTCCTTGTGCTATGATGGAAACTAATCCCAATGATTAATTTATAGATGAATTCTTGTTCCTGATCAGCACAACCGATCCATGGTATGGAGATTTGATAATCTATCTCCAGACTCATATATTTCAACCCGACATGTATCGTGACGATCGTTGTCGTATCTGTCACCACACAAAGTACTATCTCATCCTAAATGACACATTGTATCGACGTGGAATCAATTCCATTCTTCAATGATGCCTTACACACGAAGAGGCTGAACTTGTTTTAAATGATTGCCACTCTGGAGCATGTGGTGGTCATCTTTCTAGGATGGCGACAGCTCAGAAAATTCTTCGCGCTAGGTATTTTTGGCCCTCCATCTTCAAATATTGTCATGAGGCAGTCAAGAAATTCCCACCCTGTCAACACTTTTATCCTAAAAAGCGTACCCACCCTGCTCCTTTACACCTTGTCATTGTGTTATAGCCAAAAATGACACATCTCTGCCTGTGACCACTTTCCTATGTTTTCCTCGCATGTCAACACTTCCATGACGACACTTCATGAAAAGTCACTGAAAAAACACCTAACTTGGAGGACCCATATCTTGAGTTTTGTAACTCTGTTTGACCTCATATCTATGCCGTTGGAAAGATATTTTTGTTAGTTAAAACTTTCGAGAAGACACCAAAGTTTGAAAATGCTCAAAAATACCCTAAAAATGAGTTTTTTATTATTATGTGTATGCGAGTTTCCTTAAGGCAAACCCGCGTACATACACGAGTTTCTATATATAATAGTCGTGTACGCCTTAAATACGCAAGTTTCTACATTGCAACCCATGTATACTCCTCGTGTACATGACTATTGTCTCTGCAACCCACATACGCCTCCTAAAAATGTCAAAAAAATACGAATTTTGAATTTTGGGTAGTTTGGGTAGTTATGCAACTGACTCCTTCAGTTGTAACTACTTTGTCTTCGACCCTAACTCTTCTTTAAGCATATAAATAGAGGTAGGGAGGTCCATGAGAGTAGGCTTGAATCTTTGCATTGTTATGTTGGAGGATTTGGAGCTCTCTTTGCCCACACCTTTGCCCTAGAAGCATTCTCCTTGTGTTGCAGAGTTTGGAGTCTGAGTTCTTTGGAGACGAGAAGTAGCAGAACCAGATCAAGGTTTCGTGAGGTGCCGTATTTGAAGAGAAGGTATACTTGTACTTGTTTCCAAGATTAATAAAGATGTGATGTCCTTCTTCTTCCCAAATTATTGTTCAATGTGTGATTGAATTTTTGTTTATGATCATATGATGATGTTAATCAGATCATTGTTTAATGTTTATTTGATTATCATTTCTTGATATGTGGTCATAATGGTTTGAGGAAGGTATAATTTGTTTTACAGGTCTCTTGGAGCAAGAGGAGCAAGAGGAGCAAGAAGAGGATAGAAGGGCTGCTTGGATCAACCTTCGTTTGGCTAAGGTATGAACCATTCTAATCTCTGAATCTTGTTTATATTTGCTTGCAGAACCATTTGCATCCACCTTTCAACCCCAGTATGTTGATGGCCTCTTAAACCCTAGCCATAGGATACTTTCCTTTACAACAAAACTGGCGACTCCGCTGGGGAGAGCCTTGTCTGTTTGGGGTTTCTTTGTCTTTCTTTCATCCTTTTGCATTGTTTTAGGTCTTTCTTGCCACTTAGGAACACCTTATAAGTCTAATAGAACATCTCCCCTGCCTTCCTAAGGTAGTTTTTGACCTTTTTTGGGATTTTTTCCACCCATACGCGAGTTGCAGATTGAACAATCGCGTGTCTGGTTTGGTACACGCGACTTTCTATACTGTCAACCCGCGTATGATATGCGACTTGTCAGTGGTAAAACCCATGTGTGCTTATACACGTGACTTGCTGTATTGTCAACCCGCATATGACACGCGACCTGTCAGTAGTACAACCTGCGTGTGCCTTTAAACAATGTTTTTTCTTCTTTTGTGGTTTTTCTTCTGTTTGAAGGTTGCTTGGTAGGTCTTTTAGGGTCCTCTGCAGGTGCATGACTCCAGGAATTTAGTGTCATCCATTTTGGTTGTTCTTTATCTATGTGGCAAGCCTTTTCATAGCATTAGGGTTTGTTCTTTGCTCTTTCCCCCCACCTCCTTTGCTTGGTATGATTGTTGGCTTATGTTTGTGGTCAGCCTCTGTTAGTGATCTTTGTCCGAGTTCAGAAGCTTGTTGGTGTTGGTTTCCTTATTCTTCTATTGGTTAACTTCACCATGCCAAAATAGTTGACTTGTTTTTTATGCAAGCCTTCCTTCCAAGTAGGGTTTATGCTGACTTTAGTTCATTCTAGAGTTTGTTTGGTGGTTGTATAGCAGAGTTCCTTTTTCTTTGTTCTTGTTATCTGCATACTTTTGTTTGTAGGTAGTTTGTCTTTTGCATTTATAAAAGAAAAATAAAAAGAACATATACTTGTTTTTGCTGCTTTCCCCCCCACATCCTTCTTTGGCTTGACCTTGTTGGACAAGGTACTGAGCAACCTCTATTTGTAGGTTTAGATTGATACTTGGGACTTCTTGACCTTTGTTTATGTCAGTCTTATTGCTCAATCTCTTCATTCCAAAGTTGTTGGCTTGTTTACCTTTGTGATGTTTCCTTCCAAGAGAGGTTATATCCAACTTTAGGGAAAACTAGGGTTTGTTTGTGGGGTGTAGAGTAGTTGTCTATTTGCTTTGCTTACAGTACTTGTTTGCATTCGTTGATAGGTTGTTTTTTCTTTTGCATTTATAAAAGAAAAATACAAAAACACATGTTTGCTTTATATGCATATAGATTAGGTTTTTAGTTTAGATTGCATGGCATATCATTGTTGTAAAAAAAAAATATAAAATAATTTGTTCTTTTGTGGCTTTCAAGTTTCTATTTTGAAAAAAGAGAAAGAGAATAGTTTATGCTTTTTGCATTTCATTTCTCTTTTCTTAGTCATTTTGTTTCAACTTTGAGTCAAAACACCACATAAGTTTCGTGCCATTTACCCTCTGACTAAAAACAACCCTTAAAATAAACGATATAATTTAAAAATTATTAGTAAGTTTTATTTTATAGGGTCATACACCAACTAGCTCAGGATAGACTTGTGGGATAGGGAGTTTAAAACTCCCCACAAGTGTTTAAATTCAGACGTAGTTGGCCAATCACTAGGTAAACCCTTTTCTATTTTGATTGCATCTGGGAAGCTCCTCTCAAACATGAGTTAAGCATGAGGCCACGTGGAGGCTTGGACTGAGGAGATAACCCTTCAATTCCTTGTCGAAACATAAACCAGGGTTTTTACGCATCTGGGGATTCTGTCCTAGACAGAGTTTCAGCCTCAGCTACCCTGCCCATGCGTACGAACTAGGCTTGTGACTGTCCCCCCAGACTGTCAATATAGTTAAAGGCAGCCTTTAGTCTCTTTGACATCTAGGGTTCATACACAGGTACACCTGAAGGCTATTTCTGGTTGACCATGGATGGGATTGGAAGGTAAACCTGGTAGAAAGTGTGGGAGGGCGGTGGGCGATTCCTCTGCTTGTGCATAAGGACATCTACAGGGACGCTAAGTAACTATCTATCAAATTTCTTTTGGAAAGTGTATCTTATACCTATTTGTCTATTTGGCCTTAGAAATCTTTAGTGAGTGCTGTGTGGTTTGTCTGTACTTAGTGTGCCTTCAGGTGTGTGCTTTGTAATTTTGGTTGCCTGTCAACCTCAGACTTTGTCTCCTAGTTTGAAACTATGGCTAACACCCCTTTGAACACAAACCAAGAGATCCCCATGCTGGGAACTCCTAATACTATTCCTCTCACAGGGAATGTTGGTGTTCCTTTGATGGCCACCCTGAATCTACCTGGATTCACCCTAGGGCTACCAGTGTGGTTGTTTTCCACTCCAACTATACTGAATGCTCCTGATGCTTTTCAAGTAAGCTCCTTATATCAAGGGCATCAAAACACTGCTTCCCCTTCACCTATAGTTGATTCTCCTACTCCTTCTGCCTCATGCAGTGAAAATACTGATACTAGTAACCGACATTCTAAAAGGATTAAAAGAAGGAGGAATAGGAAGAAGGCACATAAGCAAGGGGGCACTCGTTCAACCTCTGTAGGTCAAGTTGAACCTCACCACCCAGCCTCTGAAATTCATGCTGGGGGCACCTATCTAACCTCTGCAGGTCATGTTGCATCTAAGCACTCAACCTCTGCAAGTCAAGTTGATCTTCACCTTCCAGCTTCTGTTGATCATGCTGGTGGGATCCTTCCAACCTTTCCAGGTCACGTTGGATCCAGTCACTCAGCCTCTGCAGTTCATGCTGAGGGCACCCATTCAACCTCTGTATGTCAAGTTGAACCTCCCCATCCAACCTCTGCAAGTCATGTTGGATCCATCCACCTAGCCTCTGAAGTTCATGCTGGGGGCACACACTCAACTACTACAAAGCATGTTGATCCTAACCATTCAGCCTGTGTTTTTCATACTGGTGGTTCCCATCCAACCTCTGCAGGTCATGTTGGACCCAGTCTCTCAGCCTCTGTATGTTGTGTTGGGGGCAGTCTCTCAGCCTCTGTGGTTCATGCTGAAGACAACCCGTCAGCCACTGCGAGTCATGTTGACAATGTTGAAAAGACTACCCGTTCAAAACACAAGCCAAGTTTCCTTGTAAGCTTTGTGAGGGAGACCGCCTTACTTATACATGCCCTTCTATCGTGGAGGTGCGGAGAGTTTGGTTTAATGGTCATCCCGTTTTTGAACATTCTGAAGCTTTTCAACAACCAGCCTCTCTTAGTCAGGTTGGACACAATCACCCAGCCTCTGGTGGTCATGCTGGGGGAAAAATCTCAGCCTCCGCAGGTCATGCTGAGAGAAAACAGTTAGCCACTTCTAGTCATGTTAACACCGTTGAGAAAATTGGTCGTTCGAAGTGAAAATTTAAGTTCCCTTGTAAGCTATGCGAGGGAGATCATCTTACTCACCAGTGCCCTGCTATCGCAGAGGTGCGAAGAGTGTGGTACAAGACTCAATAATTTACTTCTCCTGAACAACCTATAGTTTCTCAACAACCTACTCAACCTTTGGCTGATCAAGTGGTCGAACCAATCTTAGATTTGGTTGATCCCACTCTTCTTTCAGAGAGTGATCCTAATGAGATTGAACCAATGTCACCTTTGGTCAATCCCACTCTCCATTTGGAGAGTGACTTTCATGAAGCGGTTGAATCGATTCCATCGTCGATCAATCCCACTCTTACTTTGGAGAGTGAAGTGTCTTCTAGTCACATTTTCTTCACTGCCAGTTCAGAACTTACTGAACAACGGGGCACTGAACTCGCTTCAGATCAACCCCCACCAAGCTCTCGGATTGCTTCTTTTGATTGGGATAGCCTAGTTGAGCCGTGCCTTCCTTCTGATGCACCTTTCCAGATAAAGGTCAAAGTTGAATCATACACGATTGCTTGTTGTATTGTTGATGAAGGAGCCTCAGTTAGTATATTGTCTGCTCATGCTTGGTGAGGCATGGGATCTCCCAGCCTTGTGTCGACCTCTAGTCAGTTACTGGCATTTGATAGAAGAACTAGTATAGCCTTGATAATTCTCTCTCAAACACCTATTACTTTGGGTGTGAAGACCATCTTAGTTGACTTCATGGTGATAGAGGACCCCTTGGACTTCAATATGCTCCTTGGACATGATTATGTCTATGCCATGCAAGCTGTGGTGTCAAAATTATTTCATGTGATGTACTGTAATCATGGCGAAGAAATTTTCACTATCGATCAGTTGGATTTTTTTGATCCATCTCCTGACCCAACTAGAGACCGGGTCTTTCCTTTATCGATTCGTAGTGTTTCTATAGACACTACCCCTCCATATGTGAGCTATGTGGCCTCATGTCCTTTGCGTTCAATTGCTACTGAGAAGCAGCCTCTATTTTCATGCTTAGCTTCTTGGGACTTGGTTCCAGCAGTTGACCAGGTGAGTCATCCTATATAGACCGCGGGGCCTAATCTCCACTCTGTCAATCCATTTGAAAGTTTAGACATGTGTCCTATCTCAGATGATCTCCTTCCTTTGGATGAAGTCTTCCTAGAGTCTTTGATACAGTCTGACCTTCTTTTGGATGTTGGTTCAGTTGTGACTAAGTCTAACCCTGATTTGCCTAGTAATCCTGACATTTCTTCTTATGTTGGTCTTGTTGAGTCTTTTGACTCTTCCTTTGAACAACAAGTCAGTGATCCTGATGAGTTTGATTTTTCTTATGAATTTTTCAACTCCTATGATACCGAGTTTGTTCTTGTAGACTCTATCTCCCTTGTTGATTTTTTGTTTTCTTCTGAGGTTGATCTTACTGATTATAAACCATCGAGCCTTGGTTCTATAGAATCTTCTTCGGTCGATTCTGCCTTGACTTTCCCTTTTGTAGAAGATAGCAAAGTCACATGTGTTTCTGCCAAAGTGACTCGCATCAGATCTTTTCTTCTGAATATGATTATGATGTTGTTGTTTCTTGGAGATAGTATTTGTAGTTGGATTCCAACTGTTTATTGGCCTCGCCTTGTTGTTCAAGATGTAATTGCATTTGCATGTGCCCTGCTCGCGCTTATGAGCCTGATGCTGGCTTCCACGCTTTTAGCTCGTTATATAAGCCCTCATCTTTGTTCTCATCGTTGCTAAGCCTTGTATCATTTTGAATTTGCAGCTTGTCACCTTTTACCTTGAGGAGATGTTCCCTGAGTGTCTTTACCTTGCTCATGTTCCTTGCGCTTGGAACTAGTTTTGCTTACCTCTGACATTTATCTCCTTGCATTTAGAGCATTCTTTCTGCTCTCCTTCAAGCTCGTTAAAAACAGTAAGGAGGCTGCGAGTTGACTTTTCTGAACTTGTTAAAGCTTCACGGGAAAGATATTGAGTTTCTTTAGGCCCAGGTCTGACTCCTCAAAATAGACTTGACTACTGAGTAAACTTGTCCATTCAAGCTCGTTAAGAATATGTGAATGGGAATCCACATTGGTGGTAGGTTATCACTTTCTTGGACCATGTGGAATAATACGAGAAAGGAACACTCTCTTTTCTTCAGAATTGAGAAGAGTATTCTCAGGCATAGGTTTATCACTTTTCCGTACCTGAGGGACTAAACTTACAGAAAACGAACCCTGGTATGAGCTTAGTTTTCTCTTTTTCGTGCTCTAGACCTAAACATGAAAAAGATTATGAGTGTACTTTATGTATTTGTCATGCTCATTAAACCCTAAAGAACAAAGCATCGAGTTTACTGTTGTAAGCCCCATTTCTCGTAATCAAATGGATCTTTTCGAGTGATCTTGCCTTCCTTCACACTCGTAAAACTCAGGCTATATGCTGCTTTTGAAGGAGCACTGGGTAGGTGGTAATTTAACCTTTTTCGGACCTTCCTAACTAAATATGAAAAAGGTGCGCCTTACTTCTTTGGAAGCTAAGAGAGGTCTTCTATGGTTTGTTTTATACTTTTTCAGCCTCAGGAGACTAAATTGGATGAAAAAGGACCCCCCTGGAGTCTTCTTTGGAGTTTTCAGACTCTCTAAACTATGAAAACACTGTCAAGCATGTACTAGTTCAGGCTCGTAAAATCCACAAATTAGTGCTTTATTAAGCATTCTTCTATCTTCTCTTCGAGCTTGCCAAAAATGAAGATGGTCCCGAGTTTGCTTTCTTAGACTCGTTAAACCTTTACAAGAAAGTGGGGAAGGGAAGTTCATTCACATGTATTTTACATTATGGAAGCAAGTCTTGTTTCCTTGAACAAAGCACCGGTTTTGAGTTTATCAATAGTTGGAACCTAGTATTTTGACCTTATCCCGATATTGAGTTTATTACTCCTCCAGTTGGCCTCTTTTCCAATTATGTGGGGAATCTGTCAATGTCTCCTACATTGCAGATTTGTGTCATTGGTTCTTTCGTGTCAAAAGCTGCCTAAGTCACTTTTTGTGTCATGCGCATTGTTCAAGGATTAAACCTTTGTCGGCCATTCTGTAGTTGCCTTGACCTTTTGTGTCGGCCATTCCCTGGTATCAGTTCATTACATCATGTCTTCATCGTTTCTTGTCGTGGAATTCAGTACAATTCCAGATCCAATTAGTCTCTGACTTACCTCGTGTTGGATGATGAAGGATGCCTTAATGCCTTCCTTCCAACAGATCTCTTCCTATCGACTGCAACACATCTTGCTCTGGGAATGAGATTTAGAGTTTTATGACAGTACCTTGGGGATTGCAGTCATCAGTGGCAATTTCCCTCGCTATTGGGTAGTGGGAATATCTTAATGTTTCCTACTCAACGGATTCTTCAAGTGTTCAACTTCAAGTCCTTGTATTCACACTTGTTAGAATGTACTAGGTACCTTGGGGACCATTTTCATTAATGGTGGTTTCCCTTTTGTTTGTTAACGGTTCTCATTATTGACTGGTAATCAAATGGTTTCCTCCATGTTCGACTTCAACTCCTTTACTCGCATGGTTAGGATTCGTACCTTTTTTGGGCGGTTTGGATTAAAGACCTTGGGCCGACAGTAGCATTGTCATTTTTTTCTATTGCCCAAGTTGTGCAAGACCTTGTTACATTTTATATGACATTTTGCTGAGATATAGATCCACCTTGTATTTTTGTGGCTATGATCGATTGTTGAGCATGGATCCACCTTGTTCATTTGTGGCCATGAATCCTTTAGATTTGATATGGTGTTTTTTTTCATATTGAGTGACCATGATAGTTTCATCAGTTATACATATGTTGGATCCTCCTGTATCTTTATGGCGATGCTTTGTATATGGACTTGTATGTCCCAGAGATCAGTTTTTCTGACATTTATCTCTCTTTCAGGTACCTTTGTTCGAGCCTTTTGATCTTGGGTTCTCTACTCTCTCCATACTCAGCTATTTCCTTTATAATGTATTTCAGCTATCGTCTTCCCCTCTAACCTCATACATTAGGGGGCATCTGTTATAGCTCAAAATGACACATCTATGCCTGTGACCATTTTCCTATGTTTTCGTCGCATGTCGACACTTCCATGACGACACTTCATGAAAAGTCACTGAAAAAACACCTAACTTGGAGGACCCATATCTTGATTTTTGTAACTTTTTTTGACCTCATCTCTACGCTGTTGGAAACATATTTCTATTAGCTAAAACTTTTCAGAAGACACCAAAGTTTGAAAATGCCCAAAAATACCCTAAAAATGAGTTTTTTTTATGTGTACACGAGTTTCCTTAAGGCAAACCTGCGTACGTACGTGGGTTGCTATATATAATAGTCGCGTACGCTTTGAATACGTGAATTTCTGCACTGCAACCTGTGTATACTCCTCGTGTACGTGACTTTTGTCTCTGCAACCCGCGTACGCCTCCTAAAAATGTCAAAAAGATACGAATTTGAATTTCGGGTAGTTTGGGTAGTTATGCAACTGACTCCTTCAGTTGTAACTACTTTGTCTTCAACCCTAAATATTCTTTAAGCATATAAATAGAGGTAGGGAGGTCCATGAGAGGAGACTTGAATCTTTGCATTGTTATGCTGGAGGATTTGGAGCTCTCTTTGCCCACACCTTTTCCTTAGAAGCATTCTCCTTGTGTTGCAGAGTTTGGAGGCTGAGTTCCTTGGAGAAGAGAAGCAGCATAACTAGATCAAGGTTTCGTGAGGTGCCGTAGTTGAAGAGAAGGTATACTTGTACTTTTTTTCAAGATTAATAAAGATGTGATGTCCTTCTTCTTCCCAAATTATTGTTCAATGTGTGATTGAATCTCTGTTTATGATCATATGATGATTTAATCAGATCATTGTTTCATGTTTATTTGATTATCATTTCTTTATATGTGGTCATAATGGTTTGAGGAAGGTATAATTTGTTTTGCAAGTCTCTTGGAGCAAGAGGAGCAAGAGGAGCAAGAAGAGGATTGAAGGGCTGCTTGGATCAACCTTCGTTTGGCTAAGGTATGAACCATTATAATCTTTGAATCTTGTTTATATTTGCTTACATAACCATTTGCATCCACCTTTCAACCCCAGTATGTTGATGGCCTCTTAAACCCTAGCCATAGGACACTTTCCTTTACAACACATTGTAGTTGGCCCTTTCACCTGGTGGGGTATTGATTTTATGCACTGTAAGCCTACCTCAGATGGGGGGCATGGTTACATCATCGTAGCCATCAATTACTTTACAAAATGGGCTGAGGCAATGCCTACATATGTAGAGGATGGCAAGACTTCCGCCCTCTTTCTCTTCAACCACGTGATATCTAGGTTTAGAGTCCCACAAGCCATAGTCACTAACCACAGATCTCATTTCCATAATTAGATGATGGTTGAATTAAGTGCCAAACTGGGTTTTTTCCATTGAAACTCAACCTCGTATTACCCGCAGGCTAATGGTCAGGTTGAGGCCATTAACAAGGTTTTGAAAACTATGCTACATAGGATGGTTGGAGACCACAAATCCAACTGGAATCTGACTCCTTTTTCCACACTATGGGCTTATAGGACTTCAGTCAAAACAACAATTGGTTTCATGCATTTTCAACTAGTTTATGGACTAGAAGCTGCCCTCCCTATCGAGTGTCAAATCCCATTGCTGAAACTTGCAGTAGAACTTCTTCTGAACACTTCCATCGAGGAAGAATGGGTTTTGTACTTAACAAACCTTGATGAAAATAGAAGAGATGCTGCCTTGGCTAATGAGGCACACAAAAAATGCATCAAGGATCAATACGATAAGTCTGTCCAGCCTCGTGTCTTCAATGAAGGTGACCTAGTCCTAACCTACGATCAGAGACATGATAAACTAGGGAAGGGGAAGTTCGAATCTATGTGGAATGGTCCCTTTATCATCAATAATGTGTTAGAAAAGGGGGCATACAAACTAGCAGACTATGATGGGATACCTTTCAGGAAACCTCACAATGGGTTGTACCTGAAGAGGTACTATGCCTAAAATAATTTATGTATGGTACCTTGTATATATATGTATATTGAGTGACTTTTAAGCGTGTTTTAGTTTTCATATGGTTTTGAGTCTTGTTGTTAGTACTGTTTATACCATGTTTTTGGCTATGCAGATCAGATAGATTTTTATGGTTTTGCTGATGGGGCTTGCCGTCATACCTTGAATCTCACTTCTGCTGCTTTGGTTCTGTATTCCTCGACACATGACTTAGTCAGTTCAGGGACAATCTATATTGGTCCTGCAACCAACAACATTGCTACGTATCAAGCAATGATAGGTTTGTTGACTGAGGTTGCATCTCAGGACATTCATAATTTGGTAGTATTCATGGACTCGCAGCTAGGGGTTTGTCACTTAAACCACGTTTATACCATA
Source organism: Pseudotsuga menziesii (assembly GCA_001517045.1). NCBI lineage: Eukaryota > Viridiplantae > Streptophyta > Pinopsida > Pinales > Pinaceae > Pseudotsuga > Pseudotsuga menziesii. Next base: position 153,927 of record LPNX011112941.1, read on the forward strand.
AAAAACCCTACACTCCTTTGCCTCTTTCGAAGAGTACGTCTGTTAGAGAGGTCATTTGAGTTAATCACTTATAGGCACGTTCCTAGGTCTGATAACACGATTGCTGATTCATTGGAAAACTACATGTTAGACTGGTAAATTTCCCACACATAACATTTATAAATAAAACATGGTCATTGTAAATTCAAATAAGCAGTAAAAGACACATAAAACTCATGTAAATACCATTTTTCCCATTTGAAACACATATAAACACTAGAAGCAAGTCTGTCTATATATATATATATATATATATATATATATATATATANCAAAAAATATGGTCACGAGACCCCATCTGAAGCACTCTGGCTTTCAGGTATACAAAAATATCCAAAAAAATTCTGAAGCTAGCTATATTTCAGTGATACATCATGCACAAGGTATAATGGTGCTCGTGGTAGCACATAATAGCCCTAGCTTCCCTACAGAGCAAGTGACTAAAACGACCTGAAACTCCCGCTGTATGCCTTTGATACCTCCTAGGGAGGTCATCTATCACAGAATCTGGTACGTCCAAAGTCAACCGGCCGAGATTCTCCTCTATATTGGTTAACTCATCGTCAACCCTGTGTACAAAGCGAGCTCCTACTCGCCTATCCATTGGGGATGAACCCCTAGGATGCGCATCACCAACATTTGTATGAAAACATTAGGTCTCGTTATCATCCATAAAAATTATAAAAACATGAAAAATACAAAAAGTAATCAACATCTTGAGCAATTTTCTTACCGATATCACCCCACTGAGCACCAGATGGTAGTGGTAGATATGGATCCCCTTGAAATTTGGTCCCAACATAAGCATAATCCTCAATCATGAGGATCTGGTCGTTCAACCAACGGAAGAAAGGGGCCTCGTATTTGACCTTGGATCTGCCACCTCTGGTACGGGATATGATCTCCACCCACCGCATCATGTGGGGGTATCGATATCTAAGCTCAGTAAAAACCACCTGTGGTCTCAAGAGAGGTACCCTCTCGAAGAATAAACATGGCAAGATAGTCCCATACCCAAAATATTTGAGCTCTCCTTGCTGACACTTCATCAACTGATCTTTGAGCACGGGAAACAATGCCTCGGCCCAGTTAAACACTGTGGGTGCCATGGTCTCCAGTGCATACAACATATGGGACCGGGAAGCTTGATGAGCCCCTTGTCTCCTAACAACCCTCTGCATAGTGAAAAGAATGGTCTGAAGTGGTAAGTCACTCACCTCTTTTATTGGGACCTTCTTACTCGACATCTTGGTGCCTGGATAGCAATGACAAACTATAAGTTCTTGTGTGGTAATATCTCCCCCTAGGGAGCCGATCAAAGAGATAGGCGCTACACGCCTGGATAGTCCCGTCAAAAAGTAAATGTCGTCCACCTCTATAGTGAGAATGTGAGTGCCCACCTCAAAATGTTGTTGTTCAGGGTTCCACATCCAAAAAATGTGCTCTAGTAATTGTACATGTGATACCATACCGAGAGCACAAAAGAATTTCAAGAGGCCACATCCCCATAGAGAAGCTATGGAAGCCTCATCTTCTGCAGCATGGGTATCATCGTCTTCGTGTTGCCTCTCTTTCTAAATCACCATTTTGGACAAAATGACTTGCCAAAAACAACCAATGGAGAATTTAGACACACATTCAATCTTTAAAAATGCATAAAATATTTTATTTTGGCTAGGGAATCCATGTTTAGGGCATGGGGGACGACACCGGTCCTGTCCCCTTATATTAGAGTGGTGCCACCTCCAGTACAAGCCTAAAAAACACAGTTCTCATTGGGCACCGTTCCTCCCGCAAAGGCTAGAAGCTTTACTCGGGAATAATTTTTTATGCTTGGCTTAAAAGCCCCAAAAATTAATAAAAATGCATGAAATTGAAAAATGGAAACCATGAAAATAAAGAGAAGGCTTCTATCTCTTACCTGAGACTGATGAATCGAAAAATGGACGGGTAATGGTTCCACAATCTCCAACTGAAATATGCACACAAATTCTCCCAAATGCTCTCCAAATTTGGCAAATGGTAAATGAAATGGTTTTTAACTATTTAATTTGGCTTTTTATAAAATATTTTTTGGATCATTATATTATTTTAATAAATTTTAAATTATTTTATTTAAAAAATGCCCTTTCTATAGTTTATAAAAGTCAATTTTAAATAGTTTTGGGGAACTAATGGTCTTTTAAAAAGTTTTTGCAGGGACTAAAGTAAACAATATTGGCTATGGGTAAGTTTTTTTTGACTTTTTCATACTTACGTAAAATGGAAAAAGTCATCGAGCGCTCATTTCGACACTTTGATCGTGCTCTTCAAACTTAGTATCAAAGCTCCGAGTCATTTTCGCTTCTTTTCAGACTCGTTAAACCCGCTCATAGCTAAAAGAAACCTTAATGAAGTATTCTTTAAATTCTTTTCGAACTCTTTAAATGTGAAAATATTGTCGAGCGAACTTGTTTTCTTCATGCTTGTAAAAGTACTTGAAGAGTCATCTTTCCGATGGTAGTTTTCCCCTTTTTTGGTTCGAATTGACTAGTTAAGAAAAATGAACACTCCAGCTGATCATGACTAGAAGAGTTCTCGTGGGTATTGTTTTATACTTTTTCAGGCCCTAGAGACTAAACTATACAAAAAAAGACCCTTTGGAGTCTTCTTTCGTCTTCGTTCAGACTCTCTAGACATGAACGATACTGAGTTTACTTTCAATGGACTCGTTAAATCAAACACTGAGACACCCTCTTTTGGGAACGCAACACTCCTTTCTCAAGTTCGTGAAATATATGAGAATGGGCTTGTCTTCGGATAAGCTACAATGAGTGTTTGTTACCCTATTTGAACTCATAAAAATGAAAAGAGGCACTCATCAATCATGATGGGGAAATTAAGGGAAGGAAACCAATTCATTTTGCGAATTAATGGCAGTTTATAGTCACCTTTGAACATGGCACTTGTCTACATCTCATTCAGTCAATTGGGTATTCAGCTGACTTCCAAGTCGATCCACTTTCGTGAGTCATGTCACTCCTTTGAGTGTTTCAAAAAATGCATCGTCTACCATCGCATTATGTATTGGTATCCGTCTGGTCTAAGTCAATGCTGCCAATTCTTCGGTCGTGCCGCCTAATGTTCAAAGGGAAATTGAAAGCTTACCTCTGCAGTCAAAACAACCTTTGTGTCAATACCTTTTGATTCAGTCCTATGGTTACAACATACTCAACATTCCAAAAATTTGTTTTGAGTTTTGTGTCGTCGATGTGGGATTCATCATGGCCCTCCTTCGACGAGACTATTCCTTTCGACATTAGATCATCATCCAGGAATTAGTCTTAGAAACAGGTTTTAGTACCTTGAGTTCTGTATGCCTTAATGACATATTCTCTCGCTCTCGACATAGGTTCACATCATTGACCTTTGATCGAAATATTCTACTAGGTGTTCGACATTAGATCATCTATTCACACTTAAGAGATTGTACTAGGGTACCTTTGTAATCATTGACATCAATGTTGATCTCCCTCACACTTGTTAACGGTTCACATCATTGACTGGTAATCAAGTGGTTTCTATCATGTTTGAAATCAAGCCATTCAAAATCACATGGATATAATCGTACTTTGTGGAAGACGAGATGAAGACCCTGGGTATCTTTTAAAGCGCTCATTGATTTCCTCGGGTTGCGATGGAATATCTTGCATGAGTCCTAGCATGGATCCACATTTGTATGGTTGTGGATGTGCTCAAATTTGCGTCCATTTGACATATATCTACACTATATGTTTAGTAGCTATGTCCAAGTTTGAGTCCTCTATCACATGGATCTATGTTATATTCTAGTAGCCATGTTTGTTTATCCCTCTCATGGATATACCTTGTATTGGTTTGCAGCCATGATGAGGAGATAGTTTGAAATCAAAAGTATTGATGTATTCTAAAAGCCTGGTTGATGTTGCTCTCCGATCAAGCGATTTCTTGCCTCAAAGTGATAACTTGCTCTTTCAAAGCTCTCTCCTATCGTATCCCTCTAGCCTCATGCTTTGGGGGGAATCTCGTTACACATAAATCTCATCATCATCATGTGATGAGGTCCCAAACATCAGCAATTTCCCTCAAATCCCAAAATCTGAAGTTGAGTACTGGACCATACTCCAATTTTGCATATGAAAGTCCAACATCGAATTTTCCCTTAATGCAAGGGGCATTACCTTCTTCATTAATGCCTATTGTCTCTCGACAATAAGCGGTGCCACCTCTTTCTTCCTTTAATCAAGGAGCATTTCCACCCTGGTAACGCTCTGTCACAGTGTAAGAGAAGAGATGCCCGAGTTACAAAGTGAAAAAGAGAAGATTCCACAAAGCTTCTTGAAGGAAGACTTCGTGGCACCCTCATCCCTACTCCTGAGGATCACTTGGACTTGAGATCCATCCTTTTGGGATCTCCCTTCCACCTCACCCACCATTTACTCAACCATCCCTATCCTCCCAAGGCCTATAAAAATAGGCTCATACCCCATGGTTGAGAAGAGAGAAAAGTTATGCCGCTGAATTGAGATTCTGGCCTAATCCAAGGTGAGCATAGAAGGAACAAGTTGGAGCTTTAGAAGACAAGGAGTGGCATGTGAAGGAGCATCACAGCACTAAGGCGATGGTTGCAAGATTTCTTCTTCATCTTTAATGCAAAGCTGGTTCCTTTCCCATAAAATGTGTTATGTTTTAATCATGTTGTTTATTACTAGATTCCTTAGTCACTAGTGTAGAATTGTGGATTATATTCTGGTGCCTTTGATATTGCTTGTCTAGTTGATGTGTTTGTGCAGGTACACCCGTGGAGACTCATCACCATAGGAGACACTCATGTCGTACTTCAGAACATCCAAAGGCCTCATTCCAGATGTCTACACCTTCTAGGGGAAGTCTTCCATCCTTTGTCTCTCATTTGTTCTAGATTTGAACCATTTAGACTAGAGGAACAACTCTTGTCCACAAGAGGTGCAACATTCCTAGAAACAACAACTCCATCATCCAATATAAGTTTTCCATGTTATCCTTGTTTATGCAGTGAAGTTGCTTATGAATGAATATGACGAATTGATAAGGAAGAATGCTTGCTATGCATGAAGTAGGATTCACTGTTGCATAAGTATCTTTGTTATGCTTGTTTATGCCATGTATTTTTCTATGAATCACTATGTTCATGTCGAATGCTGGATGATGACCAAGTAGAGGTTTACTTGTGTTTATTTCCTTGCATTTTACTTTTGTATTACCTTGTATATTCAATGCATTTTTACCTAAGTCCTTGAGGGCGAAAGAAGCTTGGTTAAGGATTCAGTTTGCAACTGATCTAAGTGTTTCTGCACCCTGGGATCCGCAACGGAAGGTGGAATGTAGGATGCGGGGGAAAGAGTATTAATCAGAGAAACATGTGGGATTTCTGACTTTCAGGATCCATCTGCAGAAGGAGGAAGGCGGAATGTGGAAATCTAGAGAAAGGATAAGGCATAAAGTGGGTTTTCCGCACCCCGGAATCCACCCGCGGAAGGCGGAAGGCGGGAGGTGGAAATCCATAAAAAAGGGTTAAGGTAAAGAGTTTTTCTTCCGATTCCCGAGTCCCGCACTAGAGGTCGGAATGGTGGAATGCATAAGGCAGAAACGAGGATAGAGGTTCTGTCATTTGATAGTTTTCTAGCTTTCAAGTTTCGAGTTACGAATGCGGAAGGTGGAAGGCGAAAGGAGAAAGAGCGGTTAAATGTTTTTTGTCGCTCATTATGTTTCGATTCCTGATTACCGAGGTCGAAAGGGCAGAAGTGGAGGCGCGGAAGGAACATGTTCAGTGCAAAAGAAGGTTTTCTGTGCACAGAATGGAGCTGTTAATGAGAGAACAACTATTACAATAATGTACAAGGGATTTTAAGCCTGAGAAGGTATGATGAAGAGTGTGTTAACGTCCATGCCCTATGTTTGAAAAGAGAACAAGCCGCTCTTAAGGAATTTTTTTTAATAATACACATTATGGGGTGTGGGGGCATGACAAGAATTTTGATTCATTCATTGTATTATGTCATGTTGGAGTTGTGATTGCCTGGAGGAGTTCTACTTGTGCTTGTAAATCTTGCAAGTAATTTAGAACCAACTGGATAATTGCTTTGTTGATTGAGATTTTATTTTCATATGTAGTTAGTATTAGAGTGTCCAGTAACTCTAATAATCTTCTAGTATGATCCATTTGAAACAATGATCAATACTTTAGAGGGATTCTTGTAACTCCACCATTTGACAATAAGACTCAACAATTGAATTTTTGGACTCAAAAGATGAACGATGTTAGTTCCTACTAATAATGCACCCAATTACAAATACAATTCAACCTAGTTTTATATGAAACTACAAAAATAACTATTGTAAGTACCAAGAATATAGGTAAACTTACAAAATCACTCTTTGTAAGGTTTCCAACTTACATTGAAATCACTCTTTATATTTCTTAGGGATTTTATCCATCTTTGAAAGAGATTTCCATCACTATATTGTTTGCTCAAATCCATTATGTATGCTGCCTAAAATCTATATTTTAGTGATTGCATATTTTGTGACTACATGAAATCCGATTATGATGAGATGAATATCTAAAAATCAGGTATGAATATTGAAAATATAAAAATACACTTTGGTGCTTCTCTATATCTACTTTCCAACACTATTGAAACCATTGAAAATGGATGAATAATGTGAGAGAAATCTGAATTTTACCAGCGATGGATCCAAAAACAACAAATTTCCTCTAGATTTATGTTTTCTCCTCAAATTTTGTGCATTGCCAGCTGTGGTTCTCCATATATTCTTATTCAAGATCATGAATTTTCCCAGTAAGGAGTTTACCTAACAATGAATTCAACCTTCTATTCAATTTTTCCAACAAGGAATTCACCTAGGTAATTAAATTTTCCCAACAAGAGAAAGAACTCTCATGGATAGAATGCTTTGGACAACTACCATAGCTTCCTCTAGGCCCTAAGAAATATGGGGCTTGGATACCATAGTTGGAAACCTTGAAATGAATAATAAGCATGAGATGTGTTTTTCATTAATATGTTATATGTATAAATACATAAAGATATGACCCTTGGTTTCATATTCGAAAAGGTCTCTTGGATTATTTATGATTCTTCCCATTCACATGTGGATTTAAATATTCATTCTCAAACAGTAATGGAAAATAATAATGCACAATACCATAACCCTAACGGATTAGGTTTCCGACATGTTCAAACCATGGCGAGGAAGTATTTGAAAATAGTGTGTGACAATTACTATAATAGTATTAGTCACTACCCCAATTATGAGCTTCCTGAAATATTTCCCATAGAGAAGTGGGCTACATTAATTGAATATGATAAGAAGAAGAAGATGAAAAAATATGGTTTACTGCAACCAAGAGTTGGAGAGCCACATAGGTAGATATAATAATATAACACATAATGAACTTATAACTACACATTTGACCATATTGATTAAATCACTTTAACATGCACTTCACACTTTTTGCAGGCTCAAAGACATTGCAAAGGCCACACATGCAAGACTGGAGAAGGTTGGTCAACACAAACTTGGCCCAGGGGGCTATGTTAAATTTAAAGGGAGATATGTAAGTACTAATATTTAAAGGCTGTTGCTATTGATTTTCTTAACTCCAATTTAAAAGATTTCCATACTAAATTGTGTTATTCTATGGTATGTAGTCAATGACTTTGGCTTTATGCCCATTGCTGAAGATCTTAAATTTTCCTTGAATAGAGGGTATAAATCCCTAGTTGAAATGAAAAAGGGAATGGATATAACACTTCTACTATCAACGAGGAAGTATATAAGTTCAATACATTTTCAATAGTTAATTATGAACTAGTTTAGATTTTTTGGTTCTACAATAATTATAAATGTTATTACAATAAGTACAAAGATTTCACTATGGATTAGGACCCAATTTTAGAGACTGTAAGTGTTGATCAATGACGGGTTAACACTACCATTGCAAGTACCATGAACAAGGTCACTAGAAAATTATATTTTTTGGTTCATGTATAGTATTAATGAGGTGAATTATAAATGATTTGCTTTAATTATCGCTGAGATGGATCCTACTCGACCTCCTACACCAAGATCTACCTTGAATTCTTAGCAACCACCAGAATCATCAGGATGAGAAGATAATCAAGAAGAATATTCCAATGTTAGAATTTTGGACCTTATAAAAAAGAAAAAACCTTGTAGGTAGTGTAGTAGAGATTAAACATTTTGTATGATCAACAAATTTTGTTGTACACTAGTGTACTTTTCATATCTTTTTATGCACCATATAATATTGTTATATACAGTGTTTCTTTACTTTTATTTTGCATCTTTGTTACATGATGTATGTGTGCATTGTTTAGTAATTAAAATTACGGGTATGGGGAGATGAGAATGATGTTAGGTGGGAGGGAGAGGGGCCATATGAGGCATACTTTATGAATTAATATTGCATTTATTTGATTTGAAATCCTTTAATACACCTTACTCTACTGGTAACGAATCTTTGAGTATCTAGGTATCCAAATGTTAATCACAGGAGGAAACCTACTTATGTTGTCAATGGGCTACTTATAAACAAGAATTTCCCTCTCATGAAGGGGTTTATAGAATATTTGAACACATTCATATATACTAATCTAATTGTTATCTTGGAATACCTACCACCATGAATGCAATTAGACTTTAGAACCTTTCTATTTCATATGCCAAAAATTAGGACATGATATTGCGATTTGAATTCATTATCAATTTTACATGTTAGGTGTAGTCTAGGTGGGATTATTAAGAGAGATTCCACAACTCTTTTGGGTCATCTTTGTCATTCCCATTATGTCCAACTTTTTGGAAACATACAAACTCTTGTGGTCCTTTCCATAGTACCCCAAATTGAAAGATGCTAATGAGACAAACACACCCAAAGCATTCAAATTGCTTGCAACTTATCTTTTAATAGGATTTGTTCCATCACATGCAATGGAGTTGTGATTTTAGGAGTTTTAACATGACAAGAGAATAAAAAACGCAAATGATCCTTAACCATCTTTTAGTGTTTTTTGTATATTTAATACTCATCATGGTCAAACCATGTGACCTTGGGATTGGTCATAAGGTGTACAAACACTTGTGCACCTAAGAGTATTCAAGGATCCCCTCTATATCCTATGTCTTTGTGCAATTTTTAATATGGATCACATAATACGTATTTCCTTGGTATGGTTCATGAAACCCAATATGCTCACCCTCCAACGAGGACACATATTGTTCTTTAAATTGAGGATAGGAAAAAATCCTATGGATTATCATAATTATACTTTGTCCTAGCTTGGTAGGTTATCTTTATTTGTGTTCCATTAAGAGGATAGAGTACCTTTTAGAGTACGGTCCATGGAAGGTAACCACTTATCATCTCCAACTTTGTACCCCAATTCTTTCAAAATTTCTTTGTCATTTCCAATCCCATCATAAAGGTATTAAAATGATGCATAACAATTATTTTGTTAAATGAAAGTGAAAGAACTGAAACCCAATTTATTTACAACATGGCGAATAGTCTCGATGTCTATTCCCAATAAATATTTCTAGAATAGGCAAAGGAGACTCATAATTCTTCAATTAGAAGTAGTTTAGACTCAAATCATGTCATATTTTTGAAACAAAATTGATGGGGAAACTAAAACTAACCTCAATTTTTTCGCTATTTTATATTATAATTAAACATATGTCACTTAACTAACTTGTAAAGGGTCACATTTTCTAGTGTTCCAGGTATAAGTGAAAAGAGGACCGTATTTCACTTAAGAGACGCCAAATTAACCTCTTAGCATCCTACCAACATCCCTTAAGTGATGTCCCTAACATCCAACTAACATCTCTAAAGCCATGTTAGTTTGAAATTTGTTGCTTCCACTTAACATCCTTTAAGAGATACCATGTGGTTTTCATTTTAGGATAAAAAATTTACGGAACATCTAAAATGAGATGTTTCAAACGTTGAATATTCGACGCATCTTTATAGACATTCAATGGATGTTTGTCAATTTACCATTCGATGTTTGCTTGACATAAAAAGAGTCGAACTAGAATTTAATGTAGACCTCAATTGTAGTAGTGGTACTTACTGTGTAGTTCCTAGATTTTTTCTTTTGTGGATGCCATGTTATGAGTATGGGCCATGAGACCACTTAAGATCTCATTGAAGTGTTATCATAATATTATCTCAATACAACCAGTGGCTTGAGGAGAGTCCTTTAAGATATATCATGAACAATTTATTGTTGGGTACACATAAAAATGGTTACTATAGAGGTATACCCAAACAATAACATAGTGAAATGAAAATTTTAAGATAGCTCTCTATTGGGTAAATTAATTGCTTGCAAAAACAATCGACTCCTCAAACCATTACTTGTGGAATCAAGGTTCGTCCATTGTTTCAAGTTATCATGCACTATATGTGCAGGATACAAATTTTAATCATGCATTGGATTTTATGATAAATTATGTCGTATAATGGCAAACTATATAAAATATCTAACTAAAAAAAGTAACTGAAAACACTCTTTAACTATTCTTTTTCATTGAAAACTTGAATTGGTGTTATTCATATGAATTAGGAATTCAAAACCCGAATGAAAAACCCAAAATTAACACAAAAGGGATAAAGAATATAACAATATACGCATCTATGTATTCCATAATCACTCTCGAACATGAATCAGAACATGGGAACTGCCATAGTAATGCTTACGAATGCACATAGACTATTAAGAGTTGAGAACATCAATTTTTCTAATAAATATCGAAATTAATCAAACAAAATAAAAACATCTATAGTTAACAAATATGATACCTGTTTGTGGGAATGGGGCCTCCTCCTTTGAACATAGTATCATGCGTACTTACGATAACTAGCTAATTAATCACATAAGACACATATGGAATATGTTTAGATCTGAACAGAAATCAAAATTGGATTACAACATAAGTTTAGAGAATCAAAATAGGAGTTAGGGCTTTCATTAATAACATAAACACCTATACCAAGTATTAAATAAAGAATATAGTTAGGCTATGAATCAATGATTTGATCTGTTCCAAATATCAAACCCAAAAATACATAGAAGTTCCATCTTTGTTCTCGAATGCGTAATGTTAATATTACATGTGTAATGATGTCTAGTGTTATGCCATAAGATATTATGATGTATATTATCTACCAAATGAAGGCATAATTGTATCTATCTTATGTAAAAGGAGTTATCCCACATGCATCTTGGAGTAATAATCTCCTATTACCATTCATTATACAAGGAGGTGGAAATCATTTATCCCAGATGTATTATGGGATGCAATTGTTAGAATTTGCACTATGATAGTAGTTACATTATACATTTAAAAGAATTCTACTATATCACATTAATAAGCAATAGGATCACTAAAATATAAACAAGCACATGATACACAAGAGACATAAATATTTCTCCTCTGGGAAACCCTTAAAGGGAAGAAAACCCAACAACTTCTTCAGTATAGATTCGGTTAGCAAGTACAATTGCCAACTAGTACAATGAAGAGATAAATCTAATTACACACTACACCTAAATCCAACCTTGATCTTTAAGGGATTCAGAACCATTCTCAATGAATTACTGGAAAGACCAGCTAATGAAAACATTTTTACCTCTACCCCAGGGTTCTTTTCCATCCATAAAGCTCTCTCGAACATGAAAAGGCTTTAAATGGTGGAAACACACTCACATCAAGGGGTTGCAATCTGTGGTGTGGGTAGTATGTGCAGGAAAGGTTAGAAAATCAATGCCCATAGTGATTGTCACTTCAATTGTGCATAGAACTATGTTGTTGCCATGGTCATCGAATATAGAAAAGTGTATGTTTTCATATGATACACCACCTAGAATAGATATAGTAAAGTGGAACAACCAATTCATAAATGGTTATGTTGTCATCCATGCATTTGGATGTGCAGCCATGCATGCTCCCACCTCATTGTTCTTGATATAATTTTTCAACCGATTATTTGCATTGAATAGATATAAACCAAGGATCGATGCACCGGTTGCATTTACGTAGCACAAAATGGTTATCCATTCCCTACTCTTAGGCAGAATTTTGGGCACATTCCTGCTACCTCTCCTCGCGATTACCTGCATGCAACAATTCCTTCTAGCTTGCAAGTTGTAACTATATGAATGGCTCTAATAGGAATTGGAAAGTGTGTCATAGAACCTAGACACAATTATAGGGCGCAAATTAAAGTCTCTATCTCTATCTAGGCCTTATGCGGTATGTAAAACAAGTTTTGGATGCCTTTTCTTAAACCTTTCCCACCACGACTTCCCTAGAAATCCATCTCTAAATGGATTAGACCTAGATTAACAGATTTGTGCAACATTTGACTTCATTTGTATTAGCTCCAGTGCATGGACCATATCATCCATATCCTTACACAAACTGACAACTTCTTCCTCCTCTTGTTCAGTTAGCACAATGAGAAGTCCTTTCCTCTTGTTATGAGTTAGAACATTTAGCCAATAATGCATCGAGGTTGGTGCAATCGCATACTTGTTTGGAGTTTCTCTCAAAAAATACATGTTGTATTCAACGTCGTCAATTGCCTTCATCGTGTCCTATTTTTACCAACCTCGGATAGCACTTATCTTCTTGCTTAAACTAGTTACCTACACTACATGTGCAAGTAGAGCAGCACGATGAGGCTCTGGCATGCACTGGTCCTCAGCATTTGCATCTTCATTCTGCCTTGTCCCCTCATCCGATGAATCATGTTGTAGTTTTGCACCTCTAGTGACTCACTTTCGTGTCCTCCTTGTTTGAGAAACATAATTCCCTCTTGCTATGGTGGCCACAACCCGGGCAAGAACAAAACATAATTGTGATAAAACAAATGCGTTCAGATCCATATAAGGGATAGGTAATAGAAAACACTAGCATAAAGGAGACTTTGCTTAATGTTAATGACCAGATAAATGCTAAGTACTTTTCATTATTCCTATAGTCCATCCCCTTCACTACCTTTGTGCTTCTCTCAATTCAAGTGTTAATTGTTTCTAGTTGAGTATGAACAACTCCCTATGTTGTTTGTACCAGTTAAGGAATTGGATATGACGTGGGAATCCAAATAGGTTAGTTGTTTCATAATTAATATTCAACATTTACACCTAGGTTAGAGAAGTTGGAGAAGATGAGAGTGTATTGTTTTCCATACTCTGAAGTTTTCCATTCTTGGCTAGTTCGCATGCAATTACAGTCCACAATATTAGAAGTCGACAGTCTCAATAGACCTAGCTTAACCCCCATCTTCATTGTCATGTCAAATGTTGGTAATTGTTATCTTAAACAAAATTAAACAAATCAGATAATAGAGTAGTCAATGAGAGAAACATTTGAGGGGTTACAGTAGTATGGGTTAGCTTGAACATGAATACGATGGCATATAAATACTTATAAACGATTGACTGTAAAAATACTTGAGCCGGGTGTCTTATGTGAGGGACTAATCTACATAGTGCATCCACATGTGAAATGAAAAAAGGTAAAATGAGTTAGATTGCTATTGATTTATAAAATGACATTGTTAATGATGGATGTTGGATATAATTGGCATGGATTGAGATTTTTATTATTATTATAAATGTGTGGTTGTGAATGGTATTTGTATGATCCAATGGATGCCATGGTTTATCCTTGTTCCTTTGATCAATTTAATGGATCATTGTGCTTTGTATGAGTTTAATGGTTGATTAGATCAGTTGTAAGGTTTGGTTGGCATTGAATTAACTGCAGATTGCAATTTACGCTAGCCGATCTTCTTGCTGATAATCTAATTAATGGTTGATTTTCTTATTTTAGTGACTTGATGGAAATTTATTGCATTTCCAAGGTTGGGACGTGGATGGATTCGGTAGGTGAGGATGAACACTCTGTTTTGTTTACTTCTGAAAGTGGGGATGGGTATTGGATTAGTTATGTGCATGAAGGCTGGCATAGATGGTCTATTTGTCATTCAATGGCATATATTTGATAGCACGAGTATTGTTTGGTTGGAATTTTTAGGATGATTTAAGGTGTGTAGTTTTCTTTCACACATAACACTACAGGTGGTGACAGTGACATGATGTTTTGTAAAGTTGTTCTATCGGGCATAAACAATTGGGCATGAAGGCTCACATTTTAGACAGTTGTAGGCCACGTCAATTTATCGAAAATTTTTGAAAAGATTTTGGACATTCTGTATATATTTAATTAAGTAATTTAGATATTTAAGTGGATATTTTAATATTTAGTTTTTGGAGTATTGATATGACTTCTTCTATGACCATTTTTTGTAGCTTCATCACTACTAGTGTCTCTCCCCTGTTATCATTGCTCTCCTTTTACACAACCATTTGCAGATTGTCTTTGAGAAAGTTTTGACAACGAACCCTGCCGCCACTTTGTGTGTGGATTCTAACCCTATGATAGTCTCATGATTTATTCTTCGCCTGTCCCTACCTGGGATTTCCACTAATTTTGAACGAAATCATGTTTCTTTCTCAATTTTGTTTCATACATTTTTGCTTGGAGTAATCGTAGAGCCCAGGTGAGATATTTCTTCAGTGCAAAAAGTGTGTGAATTCCTCTTGGCTTATGGAAAAGTTCTACAATAGTTTCAACCTTATTCACATTCTGACCTATAGCTCCACCATATCGTAGCAGTCCTTAAATGCCAACATTTATGAGAAAGCCTTTGGCAATCTCATCTCCAAACCAACGATCAATGGAATAGTTATTAAGTATTTGTATCAATGGCTTCAATAACCATGGTAAATTCAAATAAGTATATTTAATTAAATGCATTGCACATGTGGTTATAAGTATCCTTATCCCTTTTTCTCTATGCAATGAATGGCTTCAAGTTTCATTCATTACTATGCAATTTTGATGCAATTAGATTTTCATATTTCATATTTTACCACACAGAAGAATTTAGTACGAGGCCCTTGAGTTGACATAAATATTTAATATATGATCAATTTAGGATTTTGGGAAAGGTTTTCAGTCATTTAAAAACTGATTATTTTTCCTAGAACCCGTAGGCTCTTAAGTAGTGGTCTGCATTTTGTCCTAGAACCCTTAGGCTCTATATTATAGACTCTTCCCTTCCCAATATTTAATGACTCTAGAAGCTTAGTAGGCATTAAGGGAAGCTAAGTGTTTAGTATTAATGGAGACGAGGTTGAAAACAGGTCTAGACACACCCACTATGTTGGATAAACAAGTAAGCACACATTTATGAATTATGTATTTTTTTTAGTTTACAAAGGTCACTTGGTTCTCAAGGAATTGACTACAAGAAAAAAAATGATATACTTTTAACTGAAGGTTTGACTAGGCCAACTTAATGTATCAACTCCAAGTTTTTATAAGCTTGGTATTGTAACTTACAAACTTATAAATCTATATATTTTTTATACAATGTTCTAGTTAATAAAGTCTAAAAGTTTTCAAATCTTGTTTTATTTATTTATTTAAATTATATATAAGTTCTATTTTTTTATTTCTTAAGAATTATATTTATATTGTTTGTACTTGTAGTTCCTTGCGGTATCTAGATCTTGGCTTGTCAAAAATATAACAAATCCATAAATGGATTCGGGTCCATATATGAATCGTAGTAAGTTATCATGTAGGTTGAGCCTAGAGTGTGAGACACATATTTCCACCTAGAATATCCATTTAATTTTATACACAAATTAGTTAACATGATTTATGCACATTTTACCACCAGACTACATGAGAAAAAACCTAGCTAATATTAAGAATCATCCTAATGGATAACACACCCACTATGTTGCCTAAACAAGCAAGCACACATTTATGAACTGTGTATTATTTTTTCTAGTTTACAAAGGTCACTCGGTTCTCAAAGGATTGATAACAGGTCCAGACACACCCACTCTGTTTCCTAAACATGCAAGCACACATTTATGAACTGCGTATTTTTTTAATAGTTTACAAAGGCCACTCAGTTCTCAAAGGATTGACTACAAGAAAACAAGGATATACTCTTAATTGAAGGCTTGACCAGGCCAACTTAATGTATCAACTCCAAGTTTTTATAAGCTTGATATTGTAACTTACAAACTTATAAATCTATATATATTTTTATCCAATGTTCTAGTTAATAAAATCTATAAGTTTTAAAAGCTTGTTTTTTTAAATTTTTTTTTATACAAGTTCTAATTTTAAATTTTTTAAGAACTATAATTATATTGTTTGTACTTGTAGTTCATTTCTGTATCTAGATCTTGGCTTGTCAAAAATATAACAATTCCATAAATGGATTCGGGTCCATTTATGAGTTGTAGTAAGTTAGCTTGTACATTGATCCTCGAGTGTGAGACACACATTGGCACATATAATATCCATTTAATTTTATACACAAATTAGTTAACATTATTTATGCACATTTTACCATCAAACTACATGACAACAAAAGAAGCAGCTAATATCAACAATCATCCTAATTAATAACAAACAACAATGGTACATCAAGACTTCTTCACAATAAGAGGATACCTAAAAATCCTCATATATATAAGTCTAGCACTATCTTTATTTACACCATTGCTTATATAATCTGATGTGACCTTTTGGGATAGATGACTAATACAACTACCATACACTAATCCATAATAATTGTATGCAATTTCAAATAAGTTACCATAAGATGTTTTCCTACCTAGTTCCTGTACAATCTTTAAGTCCAATCAATACATAGAAAAAATGTTAGCTATTTTTTTACAATTGACCACTTTAATTTTGCCTATTATTTCTAGTCATTTACTACTAGTGTTCAAAGGTGGAAAACACATTCTTATTTTTCCTCGGTTCTACTTTGACTAAAGCATTACCAAGATGAGTCTTGAGCAGGTAACTAAAAAAGAAAAATTGTTGCCCAAGCAAATCGCTAAAATACTATTGTGAATGATATATGTTAAAGACATTGCTAAATGCCAAATTTTAATGATCAATGCCAAAGTTAAAAAATTACAACAACAATTTAAGCTACTCCAAAAGCAATTGATTTTTCTCCTTTAGCCAAAAAAATATTCAAGTACGCCCAAACAACATAGGAAAATATTTCATGAACAAAAAACAAGCTAAGAACACCTAAGATAATTGAACTTTGATTTGTAGGTGTGGATTGAGGCCATTGCAAAGTCATAAAAAAGATAAGAAAAATCAAAAGAGGTATTTTAAACCAAAAATATTGAAGTTAAAGGATCAAAATATGGAATTCTAGGGAACACTTATCATCTGTCTTCTTTTATGTTAGACAAAGTCAAAACACATGCATTGGCACTAGTGAAAAATAGATGCACAAGAAATGTTTGAATAAAAAGTACATAACAAATGACATGCAAAAATACTATAGGCATAGAGAAAAACATTTTAACAAGGCTATCTTGTATATAGGTAGGTAACTTGAAAGATACCTTGACCATCAATAGTAAGAATCCTATGCATGTTGGGAAATAATATAGGCTCCACATGAGGGAAAATGTGGGGAAGCTTACCGACATATTCAAGTAATGTGCTTTTGGCACACAAACATACAAGAACAACCAATGTACTTGATTAATCTAGGTCTTCTTTAGCTACAACAGTTTGCATACACTTCCAAAATGCAACATCATAAAGAAAAATGAAGACAATTGTCTAAATAACTACTGCTAGAACAAAAGAAAAAACAAGAAAGTTTCTTCATCAACATTATGATAAGGGAAATGAATAAATATAATAATTAATTAAATTTGAACCCAAGTTCCATTTAGCATAGGATAAAGTATACAAACTAGATTCTGGCACAGCATTGGGGAATAAGGTGCCATCTCTTCCCCAAAATTATCTACGATAGTTTCCAAAGTGAACACAATTTCTTCATTTTCAATTTCATTCATAACTTTGAAAACCTCCGATAAATGAAAATAAGGCTTTAGTCATAAGTTTGAAAAATTTCAGTACACAATACATGACAACACTTACCAAATCATTTTCTTTTAGAGAGAGACATCAAGAAACAATCCAAAGAACCACTCACCATCAAGCAGTTGTGGCAATATTGGTCGAATTTCATTCAAATATGATAAAATAAGTGGAGAAATTTCATATTTGATTTACTATTTTATAAACGATTTCCTAGAAATAACAATGTAATTTATAGATAAATGCAATTTCTACATGAATATGACTAGAAATATTCTTATGAAAATAATCACAAAAATTAACTCTGAAAGCCTCCACAACATATCTCAGAGAAAATCCAGAATATATATGTACTGAGAACTTAGGATCTCAGAATCCTAGTACAACACTATGTAAGGCTATAATGAAATTTCTATGATCTCCAAAGCTGATACTTGCATACTGACCAACAACTTATGTATCCTGCAACACCATGACATATAATAGTTACATGACTTTGACAAGTACCGATTCATATATTAACTTAGTTCTTTAACTAAATTGGACAAGGGAGATTCTTACTCATGTACTTTCCTACCACTTACAAGATATACTGGGACCTTGCCTACTAAAATATCACAAACACCCATAATAGTACTTTTAGGAAAAAAAAAACACTAGTTGGTGTTTAAATTTACCATTTGCAGGAAACTTTTTGTCTTTGTGAAAAAAAATTGAACCATAATATTGTTTACCCCAAAACCTCTTTATAGTTCACATGAATTGAATAAGATTATATGATGGTTACATTGAAAAAATAATTTTGGTACATAATATCGATGGACTTTACACTATTATATTTGTTACATCTTGTTTATTGAATTTCATTGCATTATTCCATTTTCTTCTATGCTAAAAGCAAACAATCTTAATTTACTCGTCAACTGGTCACATGTTGCTTAAAGAAGTTGAAGCCATAAGAAATTTCATTTGCTTGTCTAGTGAATTGGTTGTTTTTCAAAATCCACCAAATGAAAGAAAATATTGATCTTGGAAACAAGATACCATAAGTGTAATTCAAGCATATTAAACTTGAGACAACAAAAACCTATGAGAAACTAAATAATGGAAACAAATAAATGGAACTAGAAGTAGAAATAAAGAGAAAAGTGAGAACTATACATATTATATTTGCCCCATATGGAAAGGATTACAAGTACCAAGACAATATTTTTCCTCTATGATGTAAAAACCTCAACCTCAACAAATGCTCATGTTGACATGCTCAACTTACCTCCATTACCAAGTTACATGTTACCATTTTAATTAATGGACATTTTGCATCCAAGCCTCTCGTAGACAATATGATGTATTGCAACAATTTAATGTGTGTACTGTTAGAATAATCAACCCATAGTATTTACCCATTTAGACATTATTTCATTTATTTTGTCTTATTTTCCTAGTCCATGAGTCCCACCATGTGCAAGTTGCTAATTGCCTATCCATAGAGGTCAAACTTTCCATTATTGACTCATGGAGCGCTTGGGAAATCCTTAGGAATCAAATCTGCTTTATTCCTGGCCTCCTAGGTGCCCTTCTGCTTTTTCTGCTTTATTGCCTGCTTTTTCAGTGTTTTAAGGCACATAGGAAAGAAAGACTAGGTGAGGTGAATCAGCTTTGTTGCCTCTTCCTCCTCCACTCTTTCCTCCATGAAAAAGCATGTATGAGTTGCCATTTGACCACTCTTTAGCTTTCCCATGCGCCCTTGCTAATTCGTGGGGTCCTTGATAGATTTGGGATCAACTTTTTACACCTATGGGGGATTTGCCTATTTTGGGTAAGCCTGCTTTATGCTAGTTTTGGATGCTTCCTTATGCATTCGATTTGCTCATGTATTCTATATATTCAGCAGCCTATGTTATTACAGGGTTGGCTATTGTACATTCAGTTAATATAATTTTGTGTTACAGCTCCATATTCAGTCTCCATTGTTGATAATTTTGCATGATCAATTTTTAATTGCTGTGAGTGAAATTAATCTACTGCAGGCCTGAATTTCTACATGTACAATAGACTTCTATTCTGGAAATCACAAATAGGGAATGTAAGTACATAGTAATATGAGTAAGAGAAAGAACCATAATAGCTAACAAGAGGAATACCAATCCATGGGTTGATGCTATGTTCGAGGAATACCAATCCATTATAAAGAATGATGTATGGGAAATCGTACCAAGACCAAAGGACATGTAATTGGTGTCCTAGAAATGGATCTACAAGACAAAGAACTCAACAGATGGTAGTATAGAGAAGTACAAGGCAAGATTCGTAGATCATGGATTATCCCATAAGGAGACCTTTGCTCCAGTAGCTAGGTATACCTCAATTAGAACCATCCTTTCCTTGGCATCCAATATGAAATGGAAATTACATCATATGGATGTAAATACGACATTCTTAAATGGATTGATAGAAGAAGAAGTATATATCGAACAAATGTAAGGTGTTTAGGTATATAATCAAGAAACTCATGTATGTAAACTCAAGAAGGAATTGTATGGGTTAAAGCAAGCACCTAGAGCATGACATGGAAGAGTTGCTGGATTCCTGATGAGCTTGGAATTTACCAAGAGTAAAGAAGATTCCAAACTCTACTATAAAGTCGAGGGTGATGGATTTATGATATTACTACTATATGTAGATGATATATCATTGATAGGAGAATATAATCCTATAAACGAATGTAAGAAAATTCTCAATGCAGAATTTGAGATGAAAGACATTGGAATGATGCACTACTTTCTAGGTCTTGAAGTATGGCAATATCCAGACAATATTTTCCTAAAATAAGGAAAATATGCAGTATAAATCCTAAAGAGATTTGGGATGATAGATTGCAAGGCTATGACTACTCCTATGACAACAAATTTGAAGCTATTGAATGATGACACTTCAGACATAGTAGATGCCACGTTATATAGACAGATTATTGGTTCTCTATTGTACTCAACCAATACAAGACCGGATATATGTTTTGATGTAAACACTCTAAGTGAATATATGGTGAATCCCAAACATATTCACCTTGTAGGAGCAAAACATGTGATGAGGTAACTAAAGGGGAATTTAGATTATGGTCTTAGGTATGCATCAAATGGAAAGATCAGATTACATGGATTTACTGATTCAGATTGGGCAGGAAGTGTTGAAGATAGAAAGAGAACTTCAATATGTTGTTTTTGTTTGGGATCAAGAATGATCTTATGGTTCAGTAGAAAGCAATATAGTATTGTACTTATCACAACAGAAGGGAAATATATTGCTGCATGCTCAGCTTGTAGCCAAGAAGTATGGCTTTGCAAGATGTTTCCAAGATTATTTAAAGCAGAGATAGATGTTACTGATATCCGTTGTAATAATCAGAGTTGTATTAAGATGAGAGAAAACCCAGTTTTTCATGATAAGTTGAAACATATTGAAGTTAGATATCATTACATTCGGGATATGGTGTAGAAAGGAGCTGTAAAGCTCAAGTATGTTCCTACAAAAGAACAAGTGGTAAATGTGTTGACCAAGCCTCTTTCTCGTGTAAAGTTTGAATACTTTCGAGACAAGATTTCCGTAGTTCGAAAGGACCTTCCTCGAAAGAGGGAGTGAAGGAAGATGGTTGAAGGATGCAGTGGTGGTAGCTTAGCTTAGAGTAGGGTAAGTCTGTCTAGGATTGGTGGCCCGGAAGGGTTAGTAAGTCAGATGAGGCCTATTGATCCTAGGGTGATTAGTATGTCTCGCTAGGAATTTTTAGCCCAAGAGGGTTAGTAAGCCAAAAAAATGCTTGTTGGTCCCTAGGAAGATCCATTTGCCTGACTAGGATTGTTGACTCAAAAAGGTTAGTAAGTTAGACAAAATTCCCAGATGGATCTACTAGATAACTCACCAAGATACTACCCCAAGATGGTTAGAGGGAAAGATGTAGTTTTCATATTCCTATACTGATGTAGAAGGTTTAGTATTTTCATACTAATGTTGTTGAGATGTTGATGAGATAGTTTCAGTATTCCTATATTGATGTAGCAGGTTTAGTATTTCATATTGATGTTGATGAGATAGTTTCAGTATTCGTATAGTGATGTAGCAGGTTCAATACCTTCATACTGATGTTGTTGTTATGTTCATTAGACAATTTCATGATTTATATTCTAATGATGATGATGATGTTGTTTCAACATTTTATGTTGATGATGATGATGTTTCAACATCTTTGTGCTGATGATGTAGATGTGATGTAGCATTTATTGATGATGTTGTTTTAGGAATAATGCTAATGTTGTTGTTGTTGTTGTTGATGATGATGTTTCAGTATTCACATATTGATATGCGATAAGATGATTCAGTATCCACATACTGATATTACATAAAACCATTTAGTATCCACATACTGATGTTGCTTAAGATGATCCAGTGCACATAGAAGATGATTCGATATCCACATACTGATTTTGAAGAAGATGATTTAGTACACATAGAAGATGATTCAATATTTACATACCGAGGTTGCAGAAGATGATCCAGTATTCTCATGATGAGATCGATGATGAAAATGCATGATGGCGTTCCCAAAATTGCTATGACATATAGAGATTCACCAGTTAGATGTACAGTTGTGGTAGTAGTTTCTACCTTGGTTGAATACCTTCCTAGTTAACAGGGAGTGATAAAGTATTGTAACTTCAGAATATATTCCAGATGTATTGATTTTATTCCTCCATCAGAAGATGAGTTTTTTCATGTAAGAGTCATTGAAAGAATCAATGTAAACCTCCAAATGTAAGTAGGGTAAATAGTACCCAAATGTCATTATAATAAATATTATTTTTGGTGTCTTACTAGACAAGTCGACCTTGTCAGTTAGACAAGTCAGCCCTGCTAGGTTCTAGGTCAAGTCAAGTGACAAATATAAATAGGGAGGCCCTCCCATTCATTTGTACACACTCACTCAAGCAAGTTTTCAAGAGAGAGAAGAAAAAGTGTGCCAGGAAGAAGAGAGAAGCAATTGTCTCACGTTTTACACTGGCATGGTTGAGTTCTATACTAAGGAAGTTTTGCGGGTGTTATCAACCGAAATGGCACTTCTCCGTCCGAATTCTGACACTTCATATGTCGGCGCACAAAAGGACATTTATGGATTGAAGGTTGCCTAAAACACTATACATGGGCATGACATGAGATATATCCATTATCCATCCAGCTTGCCATTTTACCTTTTTTACATGTTGGTTGCTATATGTGACTCTTCCCACAACAACTCGTGTACATACACGACTATTTCCATAGCATATTGCGTACTGTACATGAGTATTGTCATTGCAACCCGCATATAGATCTGTACGCGGGCTTCCTTTATAGCAACTCGCGTGTCATACGTGGGTTGCCAGTATCAATACTCGCGAACGCCTCCATTCGAAATTAAAAATAATAAACACGATTAATGGAGATTTGTTAAGCCTTAAAAATTAACTATCTTAATTGTCTCAACCTCCTCAACCTTCGAAATTGCTCTATTTTCCTAAGTATAAATAGAGGCCTTGGGGAGGGCATTAAGAAATCATAATTGGAGAGCAAATTTATGCTGGTGGTATATATTCAGAAGTCTTTGGAGCAGCAGAACTTAGAATCCTTTGGTTGCAGAGGAGTCCTTGTTTCAGGCGTTGGGTTGTACACTTATCTCATTCACTATTGTTAATAAAGAGAATCCTTATTCCAAATGTGTGTTGAATATCTTTTCATGTATCATGGTTTGATGAATATTTATGATTAAGCACTTTATATATTGATCATCTAACTTGTTATATATACATGTATAAGTTTCTGTTTGGAATATTTGCTCTTTACAAGTGAAGGAGGTGCATCCCTGAAAGCTTTGGAGAGGAGCAGAACGGGAGAAGACAAAGCTAGGATCAACCGTCGTTAATCGGGTGAGTCTATCATATCTTCCTATTTCCTTTCTGTACTTTAAAGTTGATTTCCTGCAAGTTTTAATAGTACGTTGGTAACCCCAGACCCTTAGTTATAAGGGTGTTTATTCATGAACTATAGAACTTGCGACTCCGCTGGGGAGCCCAGATTGCTGTGGGTATTTCTGTTTACCTTTGACCAGTCTTTGCTTTGATTGTGTGTGTGGTATTTTGTACTGGTTCATGCTTAAGGTAGTGTTTGAAGACCTTGTAAAATTTCTCTTTTATTAGAAAATTTTTGTACCTGTACGTGAGTTGCTCTTGCACACAGTCGCGTACAGAGGCCTGCATACACGGGTTTCTCTCTTGGATAGTCGCGTACAGTACACGAGTTGCCCTTGTACACAGTCGCATACAAGCCTTGGCATTTGAATTTATGGGTTAGGGTTTGCTTGTCCCTGTCCCTTTATAAATTTGTTTGCTGGTTGGTATTACTTATAAGCATTACACTGTCAGTTTTATTACCTTGTTTTCCATACCAGGTGCTTTCTTGTAAATCTCTTGAGTTTCTTTTGTTTGGATTGTCTTCTGTTTGCATTTTTGAAGTGGATTTGCCTGGTTGGGTTATAGGTTGAAGTGTTAGTTGTCCGAATCAGTGATCAGGGTTCTAGGCAAAGTTTTTCCCAGTCTATCTTTGGATAGTGATTGGTTTTCCACTTACCTTTGTGTGTTTTCAATGATTTCTTGTCATTGTACCCACCCAAGCTAGGGTTCCAAGTCTTCCCTTGTTGTTTGATTTTTGGTCTTATTAATCTATTTACTTCAATTTGCTTGCTTTATACAGTTGATTTGATCCAATTATACTCAAGTTTAGTGCATTTTAGGTGCATAGTAGTGTTTGAGCATTTTAAAAAGTGAAAAGAAAAACATTTTCAAGCTTTTGCATGTAATTTTGCATAGAGTAGTTTTACTTTCAGTTTTTAAAATATAATCTCAAAAAACTACAAGAATATAGTCTTAGTATTCTTTTTATCTTGGATTGTCATCAATTTATATTTACAAAATAAAAAAAGGGAGTTTGTTTTTAATAGTGATAGATTTGATTTGAATACATACACCATTGCTTTTTATATTTCTTATCGAGTCAAAACATCACAAGTCTTTCACTCCAATTACCTTCTGAGTAAACAATAGCCTTTTAAAATGAACGCAATAATTAAAATTTACTAGTAAATTTTATTTTTTAGGGCCATTCACCTACTAGCTTAGGCTAGACTTGTGGGCTAGGAAGTGTAAACTTCCCATAAGTTTTAAAATTAAGACGTAGTCGACCATTCGATAGGTAAATCCTTATCTTTATCGATTGCATCTGGGAAGCTCCTCTCAAAAGGGAGTCAAGCACGAGGCCACGTGGAGGCATTGGACTGAGGAGATAACCCTCCAATTCCTTGTCAAAACATAGATCATGACTTTTACACATCTGGGGATTCTGTCCTAGACAGAGTTTCAGGCTCAGCTACTCTGCCCATGTGTACGAGTTAAGCTTACGACTGTCCCCTCAGACTGTTGGTACAGCTAAGGTAGCCTTTAGTCTCTTGACATTTAGGGTTCATACCTAGGTAAACTGGAAGTCTATTTCTGGTTCACCTTGGACAGGCTTGGAAGGTAACCCTTGTTGAAAGTGTAGTACGACAGTTGGGTGATTCCTTCGCTTATGCCTAAGAACCTCTTCAAGGACGTCAAGTAACTGTTTTTCAACTTTCTTCAGGAAAGTATATCTGTTACCCTTGTTGACTGTTGAGACTTTAGGATTTTTTTGTAGTGATTGCTTTGTGGTTTGTCTATGTCTAGCTGACCTTAGGTTTTGTATTGTTAAATTTACAATCGTGGAGGACCAATCTTTAAGAAGGTCACAAAGGTTGCAAAACCTTCCTCCTCTCATTACGTTAGAACCTCCACCTCCACCTCAAAGGCGAAGATTGGACACGAATGGTTCATTTGAACTGATAGAAGTAAGTGAGGTTTTGGGTGAATCGTAACTTAGGGATAACCGCTTTGATTTTAATATAGTTGAGATAGAATACTTGTAGGCTGATGAGTTTGCAAGGAATTTTAACACTCCCTTGACTGACTTAAACGATCCTGTGATCGTCCAGGTTCGTCCCTATGATTCACCCATTTTTGGTGTCCCTGTGGGTAGGATTATGTCTACTGAAGGAGAAAGTCCTTTTGTTTTCACCTCAGCCCTACCAGCTGAAGGGGTGCTACCTCCCGCGGTAAGTACCCTTAGACCTAGCATACCTACTACGCCCCTAACTCCAGTGAGCCAGGTGGTTCAACCACCGGTTCCCACAAGCATAGCAGGTGCTTCTGGTGGCATGGTTATTGGGATTCCCAATATACCTACTGTTCCTTCCTCCTTTGCACACACTACCCAGAGCGGTCTGGTAGGATCCTCGACATTCGTCCAAGGATTTCCTTGGAATGGGGGACATATTCCCCCATCTGTTCCATACATAGGCCCTTCACCCTCTTATGTAGGGGTGCAGTTTGGAAGCACTAAAAATTAAGGGCAAGGTTTTCAAACTCCGGTCTTGGCCCCATTTACGAGCTCTCCCTTTTCGTTGTTTAGCGGAGGGATACCTGCTCCCATTTTTCAAACCCCGATTTCGACTGGGGCGGCCCGAACCTCTTATACTGCACCCCCTACCCACAATCCTATGGCTTACGGATGGAATCTATTTCAAATCACTCCATCCACGTCACAACCGGTGACAGGGGGAAACCCCACCTTTACTTATGGGCATTTGGGGGAAAGTCCCTCTAATCCCCATACTGGCACTTTTAGTGCCCCGGTTCGACCCAAGCCTCCTTTCCTAGAAACCTTAAACTTGCCAAACTTGTCTAAGTTGATGAATGACCGGGTGAGGCATGACCCCTCGTGGCCACCTGTCCCCACCAAATTTCCATCGGACATCTCTAAGTTCGAAGGCAAAGTTCGTGAAGATCCTGGGGCTCATGCCACCACATTTCATTTATGGTGTTCTTCTAATTCACTGAATGAAGATTCAGTTAGGTTGAGGCTGTTCCAAAGAACCTTAACTAATACTGCAGCTAAATGGTACATTAAGTTGCCTTCTGCTGCTTTCAGCAGTTTTTGGGACTTGGCTAGTGCATTTCTTAGCCACTTTCAGCTTCCAGTTCGATATGATTTCGGAACGAACTTGTTGTCTACCTTTAGGAAAAACAAGGCTACCCACATCTCGGATCACATCCAAGAGTGGAGGAGGTGAAAGAGCCTTGTCAAAGCCACCATTCCTCCTGAGTTTTTACTTGAGTGGTTCCTTAAATCTCTATTGCCCTACATATCTAAGGACGTATCCATGTTAGGAGTGATGAATGAAGAAGAAGCCATTCTCAGGGCCTAGCAATTGGATTTGATTTATACACAATCTGGGATCTTGTATGAGATTATCCTTGAGGCACCAAGGCCTACGCATGATTCTAAAAAACCTAAGCCTGGACCCCATGCCGATGGTGTGGTTGGGTCAGTTAACTCTCCCACTATAGAATCTTTAGCCAAGCAAATTCATCAGTTTTTCGTTAAACATTCTACAATGGAGGCAACAAAGGCTGCCCCCTCCCCCCAGAGTGCAAATGTTTTTGTACAAACCTCTCAGAAGGGCAATCAGCAGCCCGACGGGAAGAAGAAGAGAGGAAAGAAAGGGGAGGGAAATCAAAACAAGTAGAAACCCGCAAATAGTGCTGATGGGGGAAAGAAGAAAAGAAGAAGGTCAAATTCCTGTGTAAGTTGTGCCACGAGGATCATCTTACTCACCTTTGTCCCCTTATGGAACAAGCCCAGAAGTTGCTTAAAGCTCAACAACCGGCTGTCCTGAAGGATCCATTTCCCCAAGGGCAGAACTTTGCTTCAGCTTCTAATGTAGTAGGGGGCACTCCTGGTGCCCTTTATCCTAACTATATCAACATGGTTCGATCTTCGACTTTGCTACATACCAGGAACAAAAACTATGAGAAAGAGACTTCTGAGAAGGGTAAGTCTATAGGTGAAACTTCTAACCCTCTCATTATTGAGAAGCCTGCTGAAACTATGCCTAAGATACCTAAAGGTATCTTTAAAAAGACCTTGCATAACCCTAATGCTAGGGCTGCTTCAAACTACTCTGTGGTTGAAGACCTGGCCCAAAACCCGTGTGTAATGTCAGCTTTAGAGGTTCTACAGAGCTGTCCCACTCAGCGGGATGCACTCTTAGCAGCCTTAGGTAGCATGGAATCATCAAGTATCATGGCAAAATTTAATTTATCGGATGTTAAAATTCGCCTACCTTATCATGTAGCCTTATCAATAGATGTCATCCATGGTGGAAAGACCATTGGAAGGGCAGTTGTTGATGAGGGTGGTTTTACATGTGTGATGTCCTTGTCTTGTTGGAAAGCTCTCAAATCCCCAGAGATAGTTTCTTCAAACACCCTGCTTACTGCTTTCGATGGAAGGTCATTCTGTTCGCATGGTATCCTACCGGCTTTCGAAATAAAGCTGCTAGGAAAAGCAGTGTCTATTGACGTAGAGGTGATTGATGCACCCCTAGATTATAACTTGCTGTTGGGAAGAAGTTGGACTTATGCCATGTCCGCTATTGCGTCGGCCGTATTTTGGGTGGCAGTGTTTCCACACGAAGGGAAGTTGGTTATTGTTGAACAACTCAATTTTACCCAAAAGGGCCACATGGAGTCTAATGAGTCCACGGTGCCATTGGTTGATCAGGTGAAATGTATGCATCACTGATGGGCATCACTGATGGGCACATTCGATATTCCAGCCCCGATTGACTATATTGGTTCTACTAGTGTGGGGAAGTCCATAGCCACGATTGTTGATAGGACTGATCCTTGGGTTCTCTCTTCCCCCCATGAACCGGAAGTGCCCTTATCGATAGTGGAAGTAGCTTACCAAGCTATGACTCAAACCACTGTTGATCCCATTCCAAACCCTCTCACAGTCTTAGAGGACCTGGAAGAAGTCTATTTGCCTGCTTGGGCAGAAAACTCTTCGCACTCTACAGACTGTTTAGATATGGTTTTTCCTTCGGATGAAGCCATTCTGGAAGCCTTGAGCGGACGTGATAAGATCTGTGAAGATCTTCATCATCGATCCTATTTTGTTTTGGAGCTAAGCAGAATAAAAAATCAAGAGTTTCATATCAGACTGCTAGATGATGTTGATACACCCATCAATCCCTTACCAAGGGAAGGAATGTTTGCTGAGGGGAATATGGTAAATATTTCCACTACTATCCCTATCAACATCTTCTGTGAACCCAGATGTCATAGAAAACATACATATAGGTGAAAATTGCTCTCTTGAGAAGATTGCAATCTATACGGCCTTGTTCAAGGAATTCCGCGACATCTTTTCTTGGTCATATGAGGAGATTCCAGGAATTGATCCATCGATAGTTGAACATGAGCTCCGAACATACCCTGACACCAAACCTGTTCGGTAAATTTTAAGACCTGTTAACCCGTGTAAAGTGGCGGATGTGAAGGTTGAAGTTGAAAAGCTGTTGAAGGCTGGTTTTATCTATCCCATAGCTCTGACAGAATGGGTATCCAACCTAGTTCCTGTTGATAAGAAGCAAGGGACCATACGCATCTATAATGACTTTAGAGATATGAATAAAGCCTGTCCTAAGGACAACTATTCCACACCATTTATAGACCAAATTATAGATGCTTGCGCGGGAAGTGAAGTATTCTCGTTTATGGATGGTTTCTCCGGATACAATCAAATTCAAATAAAACTAGAAGACCAATATAAAACTGCTTTCATTTGTCCCTGGGGTACCTTCGTGTACAAAAAAATGCCCTTGGGATTGAAAAATGCTGGGGCAACCTTTCAACGGGCAATGAACTTTTCCTTCCATGATATAAAATCCATTGTCGAACCATACCTTGATGATTTGCCTGCGCATTCTCGTAAAAGAATCGATCATCCAGATCACTTGCATCTAATCTTTAAACGACGCAGATACTATAAGATCCACTTGAATCCCCACAAGTGCGTGTTCTGTGTCGAGTCAGGGAGACTGCTTGGATTCATTGTCTCTAATAAAGGCATTCAGGTGGATCCATTAAAAGTTGAGGCCATTGTAAATATGCCTCCTCCTCATTCTATCAGGAAACTTCAAAGCCTGCAGGAAAAATAAAACTTTATTCGACGTTTCATTATTAATAATGCCAAGATTACCAAGGGTTTCATGCACCTGTTAAAACAAGACACCCCATTTGTATGGGATGAAACTGCACAACTCGCTTTCGAGGCATTAAAAAAAAGATTTGTTGTCAGCACCTTTACTGCGTTTGCCAGATTAATCTAGGGACTTTATATTGTATCTGGTCGTGTCCGAGTCGACCATTGGGGTAGTCCTGGTCCAGGAAGATGATAAGCTCTAGGAGCATGTCATTTACTATCTTAGCTGTGTTTTGGCTGGCCCTGAACTCAGGTACTCCCACGTCGGGAAGTTGGCTTTAGTAGCTGTATATGCTGTCCAGAGGTTACGCCACTACATTTTGTTGATGACTACAACTGTGGTGGCGGATGTTAATCCTTTTCAGTATGTTTTGTCCCGACAGATTGTTGGGGGAAAATTCAATAAATGGATAGTCATTCGCCAAGAGTTTTACTTGGATTTCCAGTCCGCTAAGTCTAAAAAATCCTTCGTTTTTGCTGAGCTTATAGCAGAATTTCCAACGGAAGAAGATGTAGTCATAGAGGATGACTCATTCCTAGATGAGCATATCTTCTTAATAGCCACCTCTGACCCCTGGTATGGAGATATACTTATCTATATCCAGACTTTGAAGTATCTTGCAGCTTTCTCGCGGGAAGAATGACGTAAATTATGCCTTCATGCCAATAACTACCTCATCATAGGTGATACTCTATATCGTAGGGGGATAGATTCCATTTTGCATCCATGTATTACCCTTGAGGAAGTTGAGATTGTCCTGAATGATTCCCATAGTGGAGCGTGTGGGGGTCATTTATCTGGGTTAGCAACGACCCAGAAGATACTACGTGTCAGTTATTTCTGGCCCACGATCTTTAAATATTATGTGGAAGCAGTTAGGCGCTGTCATCCTTGTCAGCTTTACACCAGGAAGATGCGGTCACATCCTGCTTTATTATTTCCCGTTGTCTCGGTGGGCCCCTTCATGAAATGGGGGATTGATTACGTCACATGTAACCCAGCCTCGGTTGGGGGGCACAAATATATCATTGTCGCTATGGACTATTTTACAAAATGGGCAAAGGAAATGCCTACTTTCAAAGCCGATGGGGAAACAACAACTTTCTTTGTGTTCAATCAGATTATAGCATGATTTGGTATACCTAAGGTGATTGTCACTAACCATGGCAGTTATTTTCAAAATAACATGATGACGAAACTGACCACTATGCTTGGATTTAGACAAGAGCATTCATCTTCGTATTATCCTCAGGAAAATGGTCAGGTTGAGGCTGTCAAAAAGACTTTAAAGACTATCCTTAAATGTACAATTGATGTAGTGTTAGAAAACAGGACCGCGGAGCAATAACATATATACAGTTAAATTTATAAACAAGATGCAAAACAATTAAAATAGTACAGAGAAACACAGATATAACGTGGTTCACCCAAATGATGGGCTACGTCCACAAAAATTTTTTCCAGTCCTTTTATTGTAGTCCAGAAAGATGAAGGGATACACCCTACAGCAAAACTGTTGCACTTCCTCTTCACGCTCTCACAGTCTCTCTTCTAGTACAATACAATGCCCACATCCAGTACTATACAGTACTCACAACCAGTACCATACAGTACTCACCTCAGTACAATTTACAATGGAGCCTCCTCAAGCCTTATAAAGGCTTAATCACATGCAATACCATGGGACAATACCATGGGCTACAACAAAACCATGTGCCCAAACCATGTGCTAGACCTAACCACCTTTGACTCAATTCCGAGTCAAGGTTAACACATGCAATACCATGGGACAATACCATGGGCTACAACAAACCATGTGCCCAAACCATGTGCTAGACCTAACCACCTTTGACTCAAACTTAAGTCAAGGTTAACCCTAAAAATCCCCCCTTTAAACTTGACTTGGAGTAATCACCAACCCCCCTCAAGTATTTACCAAGGAATCTTACATACACCCCCTATCACCTAGGTCTATCTCTCGACTTTACCGGTGAGTTACCAGGGGTATGCATGCCTTACCAGGCCTTACAGCCATATGCCCATTTACATGCAAACCGCTATGATTACATTTTTTTCATGTGCCTTCATGGTGACTAATCACAGCAACTCTACCGCTGCTGCACTTGCTGGACCTTGGACTTGGCAAATTTCTTCTTTTCACCTTCATGCTTTAAGGCCAACAGAAATCGAGCAGGAACTCAGCTTCTCTCTGGTTACTCCCTTTGTAAACATGTCTATAGGATTCTGGCTAGTGTGAATCTTTTCCAGTTTTAACAGTTCTTCATCTAGAACAGATCTTATAAAGTGGTACTTGAGTTCTATATATGTAGTCCTTGAATGAAAGACTGATTTCTTTGCAAGATGAATGGCACTCTGGCTGTCACTGTACAGCCTACTATTCTCCTGTTTCTTACCCAATTCTTCCATGAACCTTTGCAACCAAATCATCTCCTTACTAGCCTCTGTAGCAACAACATACTCTACTTCCGTTGTTGAAAGTGCAACAACCTGTTGCAGTTTTGAAATCCAACTTACTACTGTTCCACCTACAGTGAACACATACCCTGTGGTGCTCCTCCTGTTGTCTTTATCACCAGCCATATCTACATCAACATATCCCTGTAGAACAGTGTCTGAACCTCCAAAACATAATGCATGAGAAGTGGTACCTCTCAAATACCTAAGAATACATTGTACTGTTTTCCAATGATCTTTACCTGGATTATTCATATACTTGCTCACAACTCCCACTGCGTGTGCAATATCTGGTCTTGTGCACACCATGGCATACATCAAGCTCCCAACTGCTGATGAATAGGGAATCTTGGACATGTAATCTATCTCTTCCTGTGTCTCTGGACACATATGCTTGCTTAGTTTGAAATGGCTTGCCAAAGGTGTGCTGACTGGTTTTGCATTCTGCATTCTAAACCTCTGCAACACCTTTTCTATATACTCACCTTGAGACAATGTCAATTTGCGATTTTTCTTGTCTCTTGTTATTCTCATACCAAGGATTTGCTTTGCAGCACCCAAATCCTTCATCGCAAATGATTTAGCTAGTTTTATTTTGAGCACATTTATATCCTGCATGTTAGACCCTGCAACAAGCATGTCATCCACATACAATAACAAGATAATATATCTTCCGTTATCTAGCCTCTTGAAATAAACACAGTGGTTAGAATGATATCTATCATAACCTTGTTCTGTCATAAACTTATCAGATTTTAAATACCACTGCCTTGGATCTTGCTTCAGGCCATACAAACTCTTCTTCAACCTGCAAACCAAATTCTCCTTCCCTTTGACCTCATACCCTTGTGGCTGCTGCATATAAATCTCTTCCTCCAAATCCCCATGGAGAAAGGCCGTTTTTACATCTAATTGTTCAAGATGCAAATCTTCTACCGCCACTAGACTTAAAATAGTTCTAATTGAAGTCATTTTAAAAACAGGAGAAAATATTTCATCAAACTCTATACCTTTCTTTTGTGCAAACCCCTTTACAACAAGTCTAGCCTTGTACCGCTTCTTTCCTCCATCTTCTTCCTTCAAC
>LPNX011112941.1:187885-204073 GCA_001517045.1 Pseudotsuga menziesii
CCCGCCGGCAACTTAACCAGATCCCAAGTCTGGTTTCTTACCAATGAGTCCATCTCCTCATCCATGCCTTGCTCCCACTTCTTTCTAGTTTCTACCTGCATTGCTTCTTCAAAACATTCTGGCTCACCAGAATCAGTCATCAATAAATAATACAGTGAAGGAGAGAATCGTTCAGGGGGTTTACTTAACCTGGTAGACCTTCTTACAGTTGCAGGAGTTTCAGGTACCTGCTGCTGCTCTTGATTTTTTGGTGCTTTTGGAACTTCATTTTCTTTGATTTCATCAAGCACTGTGTACTCTGTGTTTTCCTTTTCTTCTTTCTTTCCCTGCAACTGATCTTTGTACATGACCTTTTCATTGAATACTACATCTCTACGCCTAATGATTTTGCGATTTTTAAGATCCCATAAGCGATAACCAAAATCATCAACCCCGTATCCAATAAAGGTACATTTCTTGGATTTAGCTTCAAGCTTTGTTCTATCATCTTTATCAATATGGAAAAATGCTTCACAACCAAAAGTTCTCAGAAATGAGTATTTTACCTGTTTACCTGTCCATGCCTCCTCTGGAGTTCCACCATCCAAAGCACTAGAAGGCCCTCTGTTTATTAAATAAATAATAGTGTTTACAGCATCAGCCCAAAACTGTAAGGGCAACCCTGCATGAATTCTCATACACCTTGCATGCTCCATGATCATTCTGTTCATCCTTTCTGACACGCCATTTTCTTGGGGTGTTCCAGGGACTGTCTTCTCTCTGCGAATCCCATTGTGTGAACAGTAACTGTCAAACTCCTTGCTGCATTACTCGCCTCCATTATCAGATCTGAGACATTTCAACCTTTTTCCTGTCTCATTCTCAGCCAAAGCTTTTGTCATGTCCCCTTAAATTGACCATTAAAATTGTTGACCATGCTAAGTTCCTAGGGGCTCAAGTTGTTATTAATTATTCCTCCTAGGATAAATTTTTACTAATAATTGTTCTAAGGCATGTATTTAATTTTATTTCAGAAATTTTATTTATTATGCACAATAATGATGTGGAATTAAGGCTGCCATGTCAAGAGGGTGCATTGGGGAAAGCTAGTAAAATTTCCTTGGTAAAAATAAGAAAGTCCATGACAAAAGCAAGCAAGAGAATAAAGGGAAGTTTCCTAAAAGCAGAAAAAGCAGAAAGAGGTAAAAGGAGGAAAGTTTTTTAAGGAAAGTAAGAGTTTCCTTATGAGCCAGGAAAAGCAGAAAGTTGTCATAACTCAAAAGAGGCATATTTTTACTAAGGGAGGGTTCAGTTTCTAAATGTCAAGGATGATTTGGAATTAGAAACAATTCCACATGGTCCTACTTGCCTAATTTCCCAAAGGGGGCTCTTTTGTGGCTAGGGTTAGGTCACCCATGGGGTTGACTTGCTCTCACAGGTCACCATTGGCCTCAACTTACTAAGCAGGTCATCCATAAGTCTATAAAATATAAATTCAAACCCATTGCTTTAGTTTGGTTGATTATGTGACTGCTGAATGCTTATGTGAGCATTACTTCTGAGTGTTGTGCCTCAGACTACTGGGAGATGAGCCCCAGCCTTCCATTACCCTCTCCTTCCATCCCCTTCTCTTCGATTGCAGGTATGGAGTGCTACATTGCAACCATTGAATTATGATCAGAGTTATTTTCAGCCTCCAACAAGTTTAGGTCGAGATACAGTGAAGCCCATGGTTCACCTATGCTCACAACCTCTTTTGCCGGTCATGTTCTGGGCCTCCTGCCCCTTTATTTTGAAAGCCTCTTTGTAATGGTCAGTCAATAATGTTATTTCTGTTATGTACTGTCAATATATTATGAACATTACGTTTATTAGGTCTATATATCTCAGACCCTGAAGGATATTATCTCAGTTCCATTAAAAGACTCTATTTTATCACTGTATGGGGGAATTGAGTGAATATGTGTGTTGTAATGAATATTTCATAATGGGGAAGGGATTAAAATAAATATTCATGTTCATAGAGTTCATAATTATCTCTGTTATAAATCTCAGGTTTCACAGAATTGAATTTAAGATGATTTATTAGCCCTTTTAAGACCCTAGCTAGATTACTAGTTTTTAATAACTAGTTTTACTGAAATTGATGCAAAATAGGTTCTGTAAACTCAAACTGAGCTCTGTCAGTTCCTGTAGGTCAGAAATAGGCCTAAATTCCCATATAAATCTCTATAACCATTTTATGTTTGGGTCATACCACCCTTTTTCATCCTCCTCTGCGCAGCGTTCTCCTTGGCCAAAACTGCCAAAAATCCCAAATTCACCCGAAACTTATTAGAACTTTACAGAAAATCAATGAACTATATAAATCCTTTATTTATGTTATATTAATTCTGGAATAAACCTTTTCAAGTTTCCATAAGCCCCTGGTTGAAACAGACCGAACTACTCTCCTTAGTTGCACGGTTTGGCTGCCCAGAAGCGTGGTAGTACGTTTCCGCAGTGTGGATTCTGAACCCTAAATGGCACCAGATATAAATGTGTTAGGGGAGAGGAAATTCAATGTCTGATTGTCTTTGGTTGCTGCCCGCTGCTCACTCCTTTTGTCTGCAAAATTTCCCAGAATAAACCCGTTATTTTCCCAGTCAAAGAAGTCATTGTGTAAACTATTTCAAGTTCAGAAATTTTAATACAATTAACAGAATTGGAGAGTTTTCAGGTCTGTACACCAGACTTGGAACATTACAGTGGTATCAGAGCACTTTCCTTGGCTCATCCTGTGGAAAGTAACTCTCAGTGGAAAAGTAGCTCAGTAATATCTTCAAGTTGCAGTTGTGGAATTAGTTCCATTCATGGGAGATTTAGAATTTGAGTTGTATGAAGAAGAGCATTCAAAAATGGATGATCAAGAATATTTAAGAATTTTGATGCAAAGAACGTTGAAAGGGATGAAATATGTATCCCAAAGCATCATTCAGACAAATCAAAAGACTAGAGAATTCCTTGCCAAGCTGTTGGCAAGCAAACATGGAAAAGGGAGTAGGAGTGTCTCTCGGCATGAAGGAAATAAATACAGAGAGTATATGTTTTCAAAAACATTAACACATGTAGGTTATTTGAATACCAATAATCCATCAAGAAAGGAACTAAGTTGTTCCACTTCTCAAAGTAAAGGAATAGAAAAGAGGACAAAAAGTGAAGATTTATTAGAGTCATCTGCACATGATTTCTTTGAGAAATTATTTGGGTTTTCCCGAAAGAGAGATCAACATATTTTCAGCATCCATGAGGGTGATGAATCACCAAATCCTCCATCAGAAGGAGATGAAGAATATCCATGCACAACTGAAGATCCAATAGTCCAACATCTAGTTGGTGGTAACGTGGAAGGTGAGATGAATCCAAATTTCTTTGTGGCTGATTTCAAGATAAGTGCAGAAGATATGGGGCAGATTGATGATGGTGAGACATCTTTTGGATCTGATCCAAAAGATAAACATGATTCAGATTTACAATCACCCCTTGAGCCTCACAAGGAAGCACAAAATGAGTACATCTCAGTAGGGTGTGAAGCAGAGAAATGGGTGGGTGAACAAGCCATCATAATTCCACCACATAAGGAGGAGAAAATCACACATGGTGAGTTAGTAAATTCTGATTTTTATGTGACATTGTGTAAGTCTGATATGGCAGCCACTTCCAGTGAAGATTTCAGAATGGTTGAGCCCCCTAGTGACGAGGTTCAAAATTCTGGTGTAAAAAATGAATGCAGTATGAAGGATGAAACTTTGAGAGAATATCTTTTTGGCACACCAAAGATGAATGAGCAGTTAAATTGCAGCCCAATTTATGTTGTTGAGGACTTAGAATATGAATATATTGCAGAAACAACATATGGATTAGATTTCAAAACCTCGAGTGCACTGCATGAAATGGATCCAGAGATGAAAAATGAAGAGGAGGAACATCTACAAGAACCTCATCTTCTTGCAGGGTCATTGAAGATGGATGAACAAAAGATCCAAGAGGCCCTGAAAATTCTCCATGACACTCATGCTGTAGTGTCAAAGATGTGTTGGGAAGATATTTTAATGGAAGATCAATATTCCTCTGAAGCCATGGAGAATGTCCAGAAAGCAATGTCCACAATCAAAGGTAATTTCTCACAATTGCTTTCAGATAAAAATGACATGTTTGAGCTTGTTGAGTTATTGCGGGAAGCATCACTGCATAATGAAGAAAGTATTTGCATATATGAAGAAGAGAACTACAAGCTGAAAGGTGAATTGTTGGCCACCCAAGATTCTTTGAGATACACTCAAAGTGCCCTCTTAGAATCACAAATGAAGATAGAACAATTCCAACAAGAGTGGAAAGAATTGACTGAATCCTCAATCTTTCCTGAGAGTCATCCCTTTTGGGTAAATGGCATGGAGGAACTTCATGATTGGGTGGACCATGAGGAGAATTCTATTCAGTATGTGCTTAAAGATTATGCAAAACAGTTTTATGAGAACCAAGCACTTTATTTCTTTCCAAGGAAACTTGAGTTGTTCCTTGAAGACATACACTCTCCCATGGAAGAGTGGGATGAGAGCACCCAATTTGGGCCATCCAATAATGAAAAAGTTGCAGCCATAAGTATGATTACTGAAGTTTTCAAACATGCAAAGAAGGTTCACAGTTCTTTCCCACATGTCATAGATTCAGAAACACCAGTGGGGAATGAACAGTGGGTGAAGAAATTTTTCTGGTTTGTGTCACATGCACAACAGGGGGATCATGATTTGTCCCCATGGGAGATAGATCCTATTGCAGAAGAGATGGGTCATTATAGACCATATAAATCAACAATAAATATCTCTAATTCATCCACTGGATTGTTGGATAGAGGAATCATAGAAGAGGAAAATAGGGAAGGTAAATTTTTTATGTCTTGTTGCAAGAAATTTGTTTTTAATATTGCTGATATTTCTATGATTTACAAGCAGCAGAAAGGGCAGGTGTGTGCAGCCACTTTTGAAAAGAAGGCATCAAATCTATACATACATTCAATGTGTGGGTCAATTGATGGATTTTTTCTCCCTTGGATCAATGGCAGAGAGTTGAGCCATTGGATGAAGAGGGGAGCACCTGTTGAGTTCCATAGAGACATATTTGGAATGAAGACCTTGGAAGGGAATTTTTTTTTATTTCTGCAATAATTCTTTTGTTGTGACTGACATTGTCTTGACATGTGAAAAGCAACAAAGACTTATTTTGCAGCTATTATATACCTCTTGTATAGATGCACATGAGGTGCATTCTGATTTTCATGTGCTTGAGAAGTTTGAGGTCAAGCAATATGAAGATCAAGCACTTGCATGGTTCCTAAGAGATTATGAGTTGCCTCTAGGAAAATGTTGTACAATTTTGGAGGAGGCACATGATCACACTGTCACTCAGAAAACTAATGGAGGAATTTGTGGATCCATTATCTTGATTGATGAGCATTATAGGGATTTGGCTCACAATTCTTCACCCCACACTTCTATTTCAGCCACATCATGTGGGGATGAAAATTGGGTGGAAGGATTTTTCCTATTGATGCCACATGAGGAGCAGGAGGCTCCCACATATTCCATTGATGACTTAATGGTTCAGCCATGTGGTATGAAAATTTCACCATTACCTTTCTATGTGTACATGAAACATCAGAGGCATCTATTTGATGTCTTCATCATGCATGGCTATGAATGGAAGTTCCACTTGAGTCAGTTTGGTGGAACAAGTAGCATAATGTTGAGGTCTTGCACCAGAACAAAGATAGCAGATGAGGAATTCCATGTTTGGTGGGAGAGTTTAAAAAATGTTCAGCTTGGCATGGGGAGAGATGAGCTCCTAGTATGATGGTATGATTTTCATAACCTCATTTTCCTCCTCTATGATGATAAAATTTTGTTGTTTTTATTGATGGGTGGAAGGAGGCAGATAAAACCATGGGATCCAGGCATTCTTAGGAATGACAGAGTTCAAAAGGTGGCAGAAAAATTTGGGTCCTTGGAGAGGAGGCCATGGGATCCAGGAATTCTACTTAGTTACTTTAACTGGGTTGGCAATTTTTCTAAAGAAAGTGGCATCAAAGAAATGACTATGATCAGAGTGGTGTAGCAGAAACATGGTGGACAAATTTGCAGCACTCTGTGGTGCTTCTACTTGAGGACAAGCAGATTTGGGAGGGGAGGACTGTCATGTCCCCTTAAATTGACCATTAAAAGTGTTGACCATGCTAAGTTGCTAGGGGCTCAAGTTGTTATTAATTATTCCTCCTAGGATAAATTTTTACTAATAATTGTTCTAAGGCATGTATTTAATTTTATTTCAGCAATTTTATTTATTATGCACAATAATGATGTGGAATTAAGGCTTCCATGTCAAGAGGGTGCATTGGGGAAAGCTAGTAATATTTCCTTGGTAAAAATAAGAAATTCCATGACAAAATCAAGCAAGAGAATAAAGGGAAGTTTCCTAAAAGTAGAAAAAGCAGAAAGAGGTAAAAGCAGGAAAGTTTTTTAAGGAAAGTAAGAGTTTCCTTATGAGCCAGGAAAAGCAGAAAGTTGTCATAACTGAAAAGAGGCATATTTTTACTAAGGGAGGGTGTAGTTTCTAAATGTGAAGGATGATTTGGAATTAGAAACAATTCCACATGGTCCTACTTGCCTAATTTCCCAAAGGGGGCGCTTTTGTGGCTAGGGTTAGGTCACCCATGGGGTTGACTTGCTCTCACAGGTCACCATTGGCCTCAACTTACTAAGAAGGTCATCCATAAGTCTATAAAAGATAAATTCAAACCCATTGCTTCAGTTTGGTTGATTATGTGATTGCTGAATGCTTATGTGAGCATTACTTCTGAGTGTTGTGCCTCAGACTACTGGGAGATGAGCCCTAGCCTTCCATTCCCCTCTCCTTCCATCCCCTTCTCTTCTATTGCAGGTATGGAGCACTAAATTGCAGCCATTGAAGTATGATCAGAGTTATTTTCAGCCTCCAACACGTTCAGGTCAAGATACAGTGAAGCCCATGCTTCACCTATGCTCACAACCTCTTTTGCCGGTCATGTTCTGGGCCTCCTGCCCCTTTATTTTGAAAGCCTCTTTGTAATGGTCAGTCAATAATGTTATTTCTGTTATGTACTGTAAATATATTCTGAACATTACATTTATCAGGTCGAGATATCTCAGACCCTGAAGGATATTATCTCAGTTCCATTAAAAGACTCTATTTTATCAGTGTATGGGGGAATTGAGTGAATATGTGTGTTGTAATGAATATTTCATAATGGGGAAGGGATTAAAATAAATATTCATGATTAGAGAGTTCATAATTATCTCTGTTATAAATCTCAGGTTTCACAGAATTGAATTTAAGATGATTTATTAGCCCTTTTAAGACCCTAGCTAGATTACTAGTTTTTAATAACTAGTTTTACTGAAATTGATGCAAAATAGGTTCTGTAAACTCAAAATGAGCTCTGTCAGTTCATGTAGGTCAGTAACGGGCCTAAATTCCCATATAAATATCTATAACCATTTTGTGTTTGGGTCATACCACCCTTTTGCATCCTCCTCTGCGCAGGATTTTCCTTGGCCAAAACTGCCAAAAATCCCAAATTCACCCGAAACTTATTAGAACTTTCCAGAACATCAATGAACTATATAAATCCTTTATTTATGTTATATTAATTCTGGAATAAACCTCTTCAAGTTTCCAGAATCCCCTGGTTGAAACAGACCGAACTACTCTCCTTAGTTGCACGGTTTGGCTGCCCAGAAGCGTGGTAGTACGTTTCCGCAGTGTGGATTCTGAACCCTAAATGGCACCAGATATAAATGTGTTAGGGGAGAGGAAATTCAATGTATGATTGTATTTGGTTGCTGCCCGCTGCTCATTCCTTTTGTCTGCAAAATTTCCTAGAATAAACCCCTTATTTTCCCAGTCAGAGAAGTCATTGTGTAAACTATTTCAAGTTCAGAAATTTTAATACAATTAACAGAATTGGAGATTTTTCAGGTCTGTACACCAGACTTGGAAAATTACAATGGGAAAATACCATGGGATACAACAAACCATGTGCCCAAACCATGTGCTAGACCTAACCACCTTTGACTTGATCTTAAGTCAAGGTTAACCCTAACATGTAGCTCGTTCTAACTGGCACATCATGCTATATCTTGCTCTTTGGGCGTACCGAACTAACGTAAAAACTGCTATGGGTTTCTCCCCCTTCCAACTCGTTCATGGAGTGGTTTCACGTCCCCATCCCTCAGACCGGCGAAGAGGACGCGACCAACACCACAAACAGCCGGGAAAACAACCCCATGAACATAATCAAGAGAAATCAAAGCTGGAGTTAAAAATTACAAGCATACACAGATGCAAAATAAATCAACATTCAGCGGAAGCAACACACATACATTTCCACCATAAAACATGTTCATCATAATTCATTATACAATAGATTAAATTTCAGAGAAGAAACAGTCAGCAGCACTTATCTTTCGATGAAGAATCCCGCAACCAGCTACATCGCTGCAACGTTCCACGTAACCATAGGCCATCGTGCTCATCAATCTCTCAGCACACTGCCACCCCCGAGCTGGGCATGATTCCTCCAAGGATAAGGGTCAATGCAGGCTTACAGATAACCAAGGGACACAATCAGCAACCCAACACCACTGGGTTTACCAGGCCATCAACAGATCGGCCAAGCCAGCATAGTCCAAAGACCAACCACTGCTTACACGCAGCAAAATAATCCCTTCACAGCCCTGTGAAGAAGGCAAAGACAACCAGGGATAATCCCAACAAAATATGAGCATAGCTCAAGCCCATAAGGTGACACAGAGTTGTTCTTGGCCCTGACGTGGCCAAAACAACTCGGCTGCAACACCCAAACCAGGGTATATCAGCAGCCCAACTTCCTAATCAAAATAGTGGCAACAATCCACAGCCCATAGTGGATAAGAAATAGAACTCCCAGCACAACCATGGGAAACTCAGGCACAGAGGCGGCAATCAACAACCAACCACAACGTGGGAAAGGAAACAGTCCCACAACGGAAGAAGTGAACACACATACGCAGTCCGAGATGGAAAGAGGACGGACTCTCAACAACACCAAGGTATAGCAGCAAATACCACTCACGGCATGGGAAAACAGCAATCCCAAAAATGTATCAGCAACCACCACACAGGGGAAAACATACCCGATTCCACTCTGTGGAAACACGTGAACGACCACTGATAAGCAGTGCCTCTCCTGGCTGCGTGAGATCCAGCAGAATCACTGCCGGTGCATGCAGATGAAACCAGATCGTCTTCCTCTACATGAGAGTGAGCAGACCAACAGGAGGAACAAAAACCGACCTCCCTATGTGCGTGCGGATGAACGGACCACCGTGGGGAACGAACGGGCAACCGTGAGGATGCGTAGCAGTGGTAGAGTGGAGTGAATGGAAAGTCATGGGTGGAGTGGGCATGTGGGAAAAGGACTGATAGTCCTGCCACCCCACTCCCAAAACAATAACTGCCCCAGCTACCCAATACAAGACAATAAAGAGGTTGGAAGAGGTTGGATAATACAAGAAAGGTGACAAATCAACAAGGTGGTAACACATGGGTTTTTCCCCCATAGACTAAGGTTTGACATCCCTCACCCCTTATCCTTCGGAACCATGCCCTT
This sequence comes from Pseudotsuga menziesii, assembly GCA_001517045.1. NCBI lineage: Eukaryota > Viridiplantae > Streptophyta > Pinopsida > Pinales > Pinaceae > Pseudotsuga > Pseudotsuga menziesii. The sequence continues at coordinate 197,586 of LPNX011112941.1, forward strand.
TTCATTCAACGTTGCACTACCGTAGCCGGTTGTGGTTTATTTTAATTGATGTGTGTATTTACATGATGCCAAATTATAATGCGCCACATAGCACGATAGACCATCGGAAACTACCCCTATTGCCGAAACATACACGACCAAATCGATGGTGGGGCTTTTGCCTTGAGCTCCTCACCATGATTAATTACATTTTATACATCATGCAAACGGGGTCAAAACCGGGGATGTGACAAGTGGAAGCCGTGTTACCACCTAAGTTGTACTTAGTGGTTTTTTATCAGGTGAGCCTGGTGAACCGGACAGGGTTAACTTGTTTGGACTTCAGAGGACCTATGGAAGTACTTCTGGGAAGTGCTTGTTGTACTATATCACATGTTCATACCCCATGAGGGAGTTGTAATAAATTTTCTAGCATGATAGTGTCTGTAAAAGACTCGGTCTCTTAGACTTTATTTGTCAATCCGATCAGCCCAGGGTGTTTTTTCCCTTAGTTATTATTGTTTGTTGAATAAACGACTGATAATTTCTGAGCTTTTCACTCCATACCTCCAAAGTTGGGGTGGTCGTCTTGGAATTTAGGCCTATTGAGGTTATTAGAGTCTATGTGTCAATGTATACACATGCTAGACATCATTTTTGAGTCATATGAACATGTCTAAGTCCCCCTAGGTGTTTTTCATTTTTTCATTTTTTAAGTTTTTTCAGTGTTTTTTATTAAAATTTAATTTTTCCAAAACTTAGACTATTTTTTAATAGTTTAATTGGAAAAAATGATTTTGTAATAAAAGTGGGCCAAATAATCAGTTTCAGTCATGTAGGTGCTCATTTTCAAGATAAGAGCACCATGTAAACCCATGGACCCACTATTTCCTAGTTTTGAGTGATTTCCCATCACTTAGGTCAAAAAGCCCCAAAAATCAATTATTGATTATTTTAATTAATAAATTGATGAATAATGGAGCAAATCCAAAATCCAAAATCAGTGGATTCTCAGCCGATTTGATTGAAAATCAGTCAGATATGAAGCAGATTGACTGGATTTGACAAATCCTTGACTGAAGGAGGTGATCAAATCAGATCCAGAGTTGATCTTCAGCATGCTTTATGGGGAATTTCGCCCTCCCTCTCTCCTCCACACATTTTTGTCTCATCTTGATGAGTTTTGGTGGATGCTTCAGTCAACAGGTTAAGGTGTCAGTCAGATCAGCCCCCCGATTGACAGTTGCACTCAGTGAGACTCAGATCTGGCTCAACTAGACACAGATCAGGCATTGATGGACTCTCCATCAACATATTTGGTCTATCTCCTTGGGATTTGTGCCCCCCCTGGGCTGGATCTCCTGTATTTTGTATATATCCAGGCACAACCTCCTCTTCCAAGCTAGCTAGAATTGGGATTGAGGTGCTGCTGCTATTGTATTGTTGTAATTCTTCATATGAAATAAAGAAAAGCTTTGGAGGCAATACGGTGTGGTGCCATTACATGTGTGGATGATTATTGCCATTGTTTTACTCAAGTAACCTGTATCCGTGGTCATTTTTTGCTAATTTTTTGTAGATCCGTGGTTAAGATTGGTAATTAGCATATTACAATATTGATAGGAAAGGTGTTGTTCAATAAGTTTATTGACTGTCACTCTCCTTGGATGCATGTTTAGAGATCTAGATTTAGCATGTCCTATAAGCTTATATGCATGTTATCTTGAATCTCTTTGTATGTACCAATTGGATCTCACAAGTTTCTTGGCAAGTTCTTTGATTTCAGCTAAGTTGCAGGTTCATACTTTGGAGAGGATGTTGATCTAGTTTTCTTCTTCATTCTCCTCAAAACATCTCAAAGGCATAGTCCCTCGACATTCCACCTGAAAGCTCTACTGTGGATCTTCAAGGAAACCAACAGTTTTCTCCTCTTCTTCCTCCCTCAAAATCAACACTTTACCCGGTTACTTGGTTCAGTTCATAGCTGTGATTTCATTTGGATCTGTTTCATCAAAGTAAAATATACATAGATCTGATATTTCATAGCTCATATCCTAGATCTTCCACCTAAAAAAGTTTCATAAGCATTCTAGATCTAGCTTTAGGGAAATCGTCCTTTTGCATGAATTTTAAAGAAAACTTGTAGATCACATGCATTCGATTTCCTTTCTCTGTTATAAATTTAATATTCTGCAATATCAGTGCACTTTCATTGGCTGCACAAACAGCAAGCCAAGATCCCAAGGAAAGCTTGCTTTCCTTGGTTCCCTTTCGTTTGTTTTAGCTAGTCTTAACTTCATTTTTTCTAAGATAAGGTAGGATGATCCAAAGGTACTCTTAAAGTGCTTTTGGGATTTTTTTATTCTAACATGCTCATTGTATTTTAGTAGGTCTGACAGAAAAGAAAGGAAGCTGCTGTCCGAAGTGGATTTTTGAGCATTCAAATCCCCCCAGGGGTCTCCCTTTTTTCACAAAATTCTTAAAATTTTTGTATAATTGTAAGATCTTGGTTTCAGCTTGTATAAGGACCAAGAAGTTTCTAATATATCAGTTCTCTGATATTGTAACCGATTTTAATAAAATTATTCTTTGAATAGGTTCTTTCGAGCCCATTCCCCATCCCCCTTGGGGGGATTCGCGTCAATGTCCTTTTTGTTATTTTTGCTCATTTATTTTCAAAATAGTATTGATCTAATCTGTAGGGTAGTGTAATATATTTCATTATTAATTCCATACTCCATATATTACATTTCAAAGTAATCGTAATACTTACCCCACGATTTCTCGATTGACCCGAAAGGGGAAAGAGATTCGTGGTAGGATTAATTAAGAAACTAGGATTGTGTATCTGTTTGCTTTTTTCTATCATTTGTTTATCAGTAAGTATAAAATTAACCCCTCCTCGATTCCCAGATTGAGATCCACTTGGATCGAAAGAGGTTCTTGGAGGCTTTTCTTTTAAACAAGAACATCCAGTTTAAAACTTGCTAAAATCGACAAGACTCCAGTGTGTATGCTCTGCACTTGGCTGCGGTTCATCTAATCGGTCAAGCTGTATCAAAAGCACTTGGGTGACTAGCATAATTAGGACTCACCCTCCCCAATTGACAAACCATCAGGTGAAAATCCAACACCTATATCAAACCTCTACGGTGGAAAAATACCCAAAGGAAGCAGGAACTTCTGAAAAGTGACCTCGGGGCGCCGATCTCTGTCACACCCTAATGGGTGCGTTATGAACAGTAGCCCCAGAGACTCCATTTCAACCCACATATTCCTTGCGGGTAGCCATGAAGGTTTAGTTTTGGACATACTCCAAGTACTCTCGGGTATATATGGAGTCCCCCCTTAGTCTAATTTTAATCAATTCACACTGCAATTTTAACTTAAAATATACCAAGAGGCAATCGCAAAACATTCACTCCAAGCACATGCAAGTACATTGTTGTTATTTTCTTACTCCATTCTAAGGCACTGGTTATTTTCTTGTTTTATATATATTTTGTGTCTCAGCATTGTGATTTTGTGTGTTCATATTTTACATCTTGCCATCTTTGATTATCTATAGTTAAATTACAAACTCCTAAGCAACTCATTCAATTTAACATCACAACACTAAGTAATCATCCTTAGTAACTAAATAGGGTCTACCCCCCTTGGCTCCATTAGGAGTTGAGCCTAAACGAAGGAGTCAAGAACAAGGTGACAACCTTGACTCGAGACTTGCCCCCAGGGACACACCGAGTGGCTTGAAGATTTCTGCCACGTGACCCAGGTGTGTGAAAGGCGGCAACACTTTTTGGCGCTGTTGCCAGGGATAAATATTTTTATTCCCGAGTACGACTTTTGTTTTCTTCCTTTTTTGTTTTTGCTTTGTTTGATGAATGCTTAGAGTAGATATTTAATTTTCATTTGGCGACTCCACTGACTTTTTTCCAGTTTTTATTTTTACAAAGAAAAGCAAAAAATAATTTTTGTGAAAAGATTTATAAATGCTTATTTTTCTGTTTCACATGGTGACTCCATTGAAGGGATAAAACCCTATCTTCTCATAAACTTGTGAAGTTTTGTTGTGTGTAGATGAGCCCATGTGACATGTTAAAACCTTTAAAGCTCATCACTTGACAGATCCACCTTTTCAGTACAAGGTTTAATCGCTATATCAAATGCATACTATAAATTTTTTATATGGATGAATTAAAGGAGAAATGTGGTGCTCGATTAATCGGAATGTTTCAGCCTATCGATTTCTCAAACATCCCAGGTTTTCCTAACTATTGTAATGGTGTTGAGGATGCATGTAACTGGCTTCCGAGTTTTCATGGAAATTATGGTGATTCAGCAATCTGGCATGTCAGGTCTTTCCTTCAGTTGATTGCTGACTTCAATATTCTTCATGAAGACAGTATGATGGAACTGTTTGCTAGTACTTTTTGGGGTGATGCATGTTTTTGGTTCCATCAAGGCCTTCCTATTAAATGTATAACTTCTTTTCCAAACTTCCTTTGGATGTTTTTAGAGTAGTGGCATGACGGCAGGGGTAGTATGAATGGTTTGAAAAAGTTCCTTGAAAAGATCTGTGCCTTCTACCTATCTGGGACAGAGTATCACACAGAGACATATGATGGACCTTTTTCCATGATACAAATTATTGAAGACTTGGAATCACTTCTTGAACATTCAAGTGAAGAGGAGGTTCATGATACTCCCATAAAAAACCATCGTGGTAGTTATTTAAGAAAAGAAGAAATTAAGCGTCTTCTTAAAGAATATGAGGTACCTCCCAATGCACAACAAGATTCTGAGGAAGGGAAAATCCAAAATGATCATATTGAAGAGCTTCAGGAGGAGCCCATAATGGAACATAGTGTTGAAGACTCTCCTCATGTCACCATAGCTGAAGACAATGAAGATTTGGTGTATTCTCAAGTGTGTTGCAATGCTGATACCTTCCCAGAAAGCCCTCTAGAGAAGTCCACTGAGAAACACATACCAAGTGATCCCATTGAGTATGTCCAAAAGGTTTCCTTGATTAAAGATAATATTGAAGATCCTCTTCATGATATCATAACAGAAGCCTGTAAAGAAACTTATGATAAGATCAATATGGTGTGTGGTGACAGTAGACCTTGTTCTCCACATATTGATGAAGGTTTGGAAAGTTTATTTCCTTGTAACATTTTATCTAAAGAAGATTGTTATGAATACAAGGAGGACATGGATAGGCAGGATCATGATGTCTTGGATGAAGAGTCCCCCACATACGACATGGATGGGAGTGATGACTATTGGAATTTCATAGATAAACCAACTTGTGAAAATTTTATGGAGAATCCCATCCATGATATGTCCAACGATGGGAGTGTCTATTCAAAAATTTGTGGAAGTCCAATCTACGATACATCCATAGAGGGGAGCATGGATCTGGATGCCTGGGAAAACCTTAGTATGGAAGAGAAGCATTCAGAATTTTCATGTGATCATTCAAAGTCATACCATGTAGAGCCGCACAAGGGTATCAGTAATGAAGACAATGAGAAACAATATTGTGGAAAGTCAGATGTGATGCAGTTAGTGGAATGTCAGTCTCAACCATCTTTTTCACATATAGAGGTTCCTTATGATTTGGAGCTACTTGGGGTTTGTGCAACGAGTTATCATTTGATAAGCCCCGATGATCAGTATGATGATGTAGTTATCCTACCTCATCGTTCTGATTGGTATATAAGTCCTATCCAGTCATGGATAGAAGCAACCGGCATGAGTACATACAAGTTTGGGAAGAATTTTTATGACATTGTTCATACTTATGATCTCCCATCCATCCCGCCCATCCTAAATCATCGTGCAGGTTTGCATTTTCTGAATAAGGTATCCTTACTTTGGCTGGTAACCAAAGACAAGGAAATTTTTTTTTATGTTAATAAAATGCTTAGGTGCCTTTTTATATCATGCTTAGAGTAGGAAAATAAGCTCCTTGAAAGAGGGCATTTACTTTCTGCGTTTCTACTTAGCTATAATAAAACCTTGCTTCTTTTAGTTAGTTACATTTATTTTGTTTAAATAAATCAGCTTAATGGTTCATTTGGTTTTTTATAAAACTTGTGCTACTAAGGTTTTTCTTGTCAAGTTGAGATGTTTTTTTACAGGGTGTATAAACCAGATATTATGGTGTTCTCGTATCCTCTCCTTTCCTTAAAGACCAGATCGAGCACACGTCCCGCAGTTGGAGCCAGAATGTTACCACCTAAGTTGTAATTAGTGGTTTTTTATCAAGTGAGCCTGGTGAACTGGACAGTGTTAACTTGTTCGGACTTCAGAGGACCTATGGAAGTACTTCTGGGAAGTGCTTGTTGTACTATATCACATGTTCATACCCCATGAGGGAGTTGTAATAAATGTTCTAGAACGATAGTGTCTGTAAAAGACTCGGTCTCTTAGACTTTATTTGTCAATCCGATCAGCCCAGGGTGTTTTTTCCCTTGGTTATTATTGGTTGTTGAATAAAC
>LPNX011112941.1:204252-264393 GCA_001517045.1 Pseudotsuga menziesii
ATCAGTCAGATATGAAGCAGATTGACTGGATTTGACAAATCCTTGACTGAAGGAGGTGATCAAATCAGATCCAGAGTTGATCTTCAGCATGCTTTATGGGGAATTTCTCCCTCCCTCTCTCCTCCACACGTTTTTGGCTCATCTCGATGAGTTTTGGTGGATGCTTCAGTCAACAGGTTGAGGTGCCATTCAGATCAGCCCCTCGATTGACAGTTGCACTCAGTGAGACTCAGATCTGGCTCAACTAGACACAGATCAGACATTGATGGACTCTCCATCAACATATTTGGTCTATCTCCTTGGGATTTGCGCCCCCCCTGGGCTGGATCTCCTGTATTTTGTATATATCCAGGCACAGCCTCCTCTTTCAAGCTAGCTAGAATTGGGATTGAGGTGCTGCTGCTATTGTATTGTTGTAATTCTTCATATGAAATAAAGAAAAGCTTTGGAGGCAATACGGTGTGGTGCCATTACATGTGTGGATGATTATTGCCATTGTTTTACTCAGGTAACCTGTATCTGTGGTCATTTTTTGCTAATTTCTTGTAGATCTGTGGTTAAGATTGGTAATTATCTTATTACAATCTTGATAGGAAAGGTGTTGTTCAATAATTTTATTGACTGTCACTCTCCTTGGATGCATTTTTAGAGATCTAGATTTGGCATGTCCTATAAGCTTATATCCATGTTATCTTGAATCTCTTTGTATGTACTAATCGGATCTCACAAGTTTCTTGGCAAGTTCTTTGATTTCAGCTAAGTTGCAGGTTCATACTTTGGAGAGGATGCTGATCTAGTTTGCTTCTTCATTCTCCTCAAAACATCTCAAAGGCATAGTCCCTCGACATTCCACCCGAAATATCTACTGCGGATCTTCAAGGAAACTAGCACTTTTCTCCTCTTCTTCCTCCCTCAAAATCAACACTTTACCTGGTTACTTGGTTTAGTTCATAGCTGTGATTTCATTTGGATCTGTTTCATCAAAGTAAAATATACATAGATCTGATATTTCATAGCTCATAATATCCTAGATCTTGCACTTAAAAAAGTTTCATAAGCATTCTAGATCTAGCTTTAGGGAAATCGTCCTTTTGCATGAATTTTAAAGAAAACTTGTAGATCACATGCATTAGATTTCCTTTCACTGTTATAAATTTAATATTCTGAAATATCAGCAAAATTTCATTGGCTGCACAAACAGCAAGCCAAGATCCCAAGGAAAGCTTGCTTTCCTTGGTTCCCTTTCGTTTGTTTTAGCTAGTCTTAACTTCATTTTTTCTGAGATAAGGTAGGCTGATCCAAATGTACTCTTAAAGTGCTTTTGGGATTTTTTTATTCTAACATGCTCATTTTATTTTATCAGGTCTGACAGAAAATAAAGGCAGCTGCTGTCCGAAGTGGCTTTTGGAGCGTTCAAATCCCCCCAGGGGTCTCCCTTTTTTCACAAAATTCTTAAATTTTTTGTATAATTCTAAGATCTTGGTTTCAACCTATATAAGGACCAAGAAGTTTCTGATATATGATTTCTCTGATATTGTAACCGTTTTTAATAAAATTATTCTTCGAATAGGCTCTTTCGAGCCCATTCCCCATCCCCCCCGGGGGGATTCGTGTCGGTGCCCTTTTTGTTATTTTTGCTCATTTATTTTCAAACTAGTATTGATCTAATATTCAGGGTAGTATAATATATTTCATTATTAATTACATACTCCATATCTTACATTTCAAAGTAATCGTAATACTTACCCCACGATTTCTCGATTGACCCGAAAGGGGAAAGAGATTCGTGGTAGGATTAATTAAGAAACTAGGATTGTGTATCTGTTTGCTTTTTTATATCATTTGTTTATCAGTAACTATAAAATTAACCCCTTCTTGATTCCCTGATTGAGATCCACTTGGATCTAAAGAGGTTCTTGGAGGCTTTTCTTTTAAACAAGAACATCCAGTTTAAAACTTACTAAAATTGACAAGACTCCAGTGTGTATGCTCTGCACTTGGCTACAATTCGTCCGATCAGTCAAGCTGTATAAAAAGCACTTGGGTGACTAGCATAATTAAGCCTCACCCTCCCCAATTGACAAACCATCAGGTGAAAATCCAACACCTAGATCAAACCTCTACAGTGGCAAAATACCCAAAGGAAGCGGGAAATTCTAAAAAGTGACCTCGGGGCGCCGATCTCTGTCACACCCTAATGGGTGCGTTACAAAAAATAGCCCCAGAGACTCCATTTCAGCCCACATATTCCTTGCGGGTAGCCGTGAAGGTTTAGTTTTGGACATACTCCAAGTACTCTCGGGTATATCTCGAGTCCCCCCTTAGCCTAATTTTAATCAATTCCACTGCAATTTTAACTTAAAATATACCAAGAGGCAATCGCAAAACATTCACTCCAAGCAGATGCAAGTACATTGTTGTTATTTTCCGACTCCATTCTAAGGCACTGGTTATTTTCTTGTTTTATATATATTTTGTGTCTCAGCATTGTGCTTTCGTGTGTTCATATTTTACATCTTGCCATCTTTGATTATCTATAGTTAAATTGCAAACTCCTAAGCAAATCATTCAATTTAACATCACAACACTAAGTAATCATCCTTAGTAACTAAATAGGGTCTACCCCCCTTGGCTCCGTTAGGAGTTGAGCCTAAACGGAGGAGTCAAGAACAAGGTGACAACCTTGACTCGAGACTTTCCCCTAGGGACACACTGAGTGGCTTGAATATTTTTGCCACGTGACCCAGGTGTGTGAAAGGCGGCAACAAGTCGTTACCCTGATTGAATGTGAAATCCCATCTTTAAAAATAGCTATTCATGTGTTACCCGATACGACAGAGCGTGAGGAACGTTTGGTACATTTAGAACACCTTGATGAGCAACTTAGAGATGCGCTGACAGCTAATCAGGCTCACAAGATTAGGGTCAAAATCCAATATGATAAATCGGTCAAACATCGAGTTTTCTCTGAGGGGGAACTTGTTTTGCTCTGGGACCAAGACAAGGAACCCCTGGGGGTAGGAAAATTCAAGGCCATGTGGTTAGGACCTTATGTCGTGTCAAAAGTATTAGAGAAGGGCGCCTATGAGTTAATAGATTGTGATGGGAATAAGCTGCCTGAGCCTAGAAATGGGCTCTATCTGAAGAAGTACTATGCTTAGGCTTAGCGCTTTTTCTTGTATTCTATTGTATGTATTTTTTATGTACATTAGGTCATCGGTTTGTGTTTTTATACTATCTGATGGTTGTTTCAGATGTCTTCCGAAAGGTTTGTAGGTTTCGCTGATGGCGCCAGTTGCCACACTTGTAATCTAGCTTCAACAACATGGGTCATTTATTCTCCCTTAGGACAGTTAGTTGCCTTAGGAGGTGCTTTCTTAGGTCCTGCTTCTAATAATGTTGCTGAGTATAGGAATGTAATTGAGCTTCTATGGGATGCTTTGTCATGTGGTATCACTTAGCTGGAAGTCTAACTGGACTCTCAACTGGTGGTTTCCCAGCTCAATCGAGCTTATCAGGTGCGGAACCCTACTCTATTACGTCAGTTCATGCAAGTTAGGTTATTGGAAAGAAATTTTGAATTTATTACATTTAATCACATTCCAAGAAATCAGAATTCATTGGCTGATGCATATGCTAATTACATTTTGGACTGGCATTTAACACACATTTCATAAAAATACAACATACACATAAAAACACTTGTAAATAAACCGACAATCTCTCTCTCTCTCTCTCTCTATATATATATATATATATGTGTGTGTGTGTGTGTGTGTGTGTGAATATCTGTCTATAGAGAGGTCGAGTCTCTGGTCCTCAGATCCAGTCATAACTATATAATATACAAAATATACAAAAATATGGATCGCAGTCCATCAAAATGTCCTAGATCTATGCTGGACCACCCTGGTCCCCTCGGTCTCTCTGTACTCTAGATTCCTCAGCCTCTTCAGCTTCAGCAGCCTCTACAACATCCATGTACACCAAAACAACTCTGGCTACCCACCTCAAGAGGCATATCCAGACGGGTGGTATTCCAACCACATACTCCTGCATGATGGCTGGGATGTGCTCAATCCGCATAGTAGGGACTCTCTGGGTAAGCCTGGCCATCTTCCCCTCCAGAACCCTGATAAGTCCCTGGTCTTCGCCTAAGACAGGATGAACAAACATACGTGGATTCCCTACAGGGCGGACCAGTCCAATATCTGCATTTTGACATGTTTATAGGATTAGAACTCTTATACATATGTATATATCACTATATTTTAAAATTCATAAAAAATTTAAAAAACTTGAAAATTAAAAATATTACCTAGCTCTCCCCATGCTCCTCCTGGAGGGAGGATAAGGTCTTGGTCACCTCGGAAATACATCCCAGTATATGGAAACTTCTCCAGTGCTGGCAACTGCCACTCCCACTAGAAGTAGAAGTCATCATCGTACACACTCTGCACTGAGCCACCTCCTCCCTGGCGGAGGAAGATATCTCCCCACCTGCTTAGCCTAGGCTGACGAGGAGATCTAACTGGTAGAGGTATTGCAGGGCTCAATCCCGACACTCTCTCTTGAAGAAGGACACCGAAATGCTAGAATACCCGAAGTTCTTCCTTCTTCCTCTCTTACAGTCCGAGAGTTGTTTTTTCAGGATCGGGATTACCCCCAAACACCAATCATATAAAGCCCCATGAATACACCCCACTGCCAACCTCATGTGGTTCCATGTAGCGAGATGCGGAGAAGATGATCCTTCAACCCTAACTATGGTACTTTCAAAAACCTATAGGGGTAGATCACGTATATACATAATAGGGATGCAACTCCCTCTCTTCTGGGTTCCCGGTGTGCAGAACGTATCAATATAGTTTTGGACACTTAGAGGATCACTGCCTCTCTCGGTGCCCTCCAAGTTGACTGGAGCTCCTCGTCATGATAGACTGGTAATGAAGTATATATCCTCGGAAGTAATCTCCAAGGACTCACCCAGTAGGTCGAACGTGCCCATATCATGATCCCAGTAGTTTATCATGAACTCAAGCAAGCAGACATTGGCCCGCATAGGTGATGTGCAAAAGAATTTTAATAACCCACTTGAACGTAGAAAATTCACAGTGGGGGCATCATGGAGTGCTTCTTGATCTAAATCTTCATGCTCATGCTCCCTCCACTCAAGCACCATCTTCACACCTAGTAAATCAACCATTGTGAAGAATTAGTTTCATATAAAAATTTTAATTTTTGACTCTTTATATATCTTTTTAGCCTCCACGCAGTGTACGCGACTATCTAGTTAGACATGTCGCGTACTGTACGTGACTGTCTTTTAGCCAAACCACGTACAGAACGCATGTACGCGAGTGTTACTCTAGTCGACCCGTAGAGACAACACTCACTGTTTTAGGGAATTCAAAAATATGAAATGAGGACTCAAAATTGAAATTTTCTAGGATCAAAATGAAGAGCTTGGGGTCTAGTATTACCTGACACTTGCGAAATTGGATTTCGTCCACCGGATTGTGCACACCGATCGAATGGAGGTAGAGGTAAAAACTTGCTTCTTATGGCTAAAATTCAAAATGGTGAGTTTTATTTAGTTTTTTGAACTATTTATAGAAATTAAATTTCTTAAGTGGGTTTTTGTCCTATAGTTCATATTTTATCAAACTAATCCCATATCTTTTGGCCTTGTAACAGGTTTTTCATCGCTTTCAAGTGTTGTTTGCTCATATAGGATGGATTTATATCATTCCACATGCATTTTGCATCTATACTGATTCCATTTTAAACTTAGTAATCAACATTTGAACCACGAACTATGGTATTCTTGAACCATTATCTACTTGTCTTTACCATCGTACTTCCGTGGATAGGGCCTTCCTCACATGAGTATCCCTATTTATAACCTATGTTGTCTTTCGATACTCATGCTGCAGCTGTGACAGGTATAGGGGAATCCTTTTAGCTATTTTCACGCCAAATAGAGCCTCATTATGGTTCCTTTTTACAAGCTATCCCTTTATAGGACTCCCCACCCTTATGGAGTTTCTTTAGGCCCAGGTCTGACTCCTCAAACAGATTTGACTGCCGAGTTAACTTGTCTGTTCAAGCTCGTTAAGAATATGTGAATGGGTATCCACATTGGTGGTAGGTTATCTCTTTCTCGGACCATGAAGAATAACATGAGAAAGGATCCCTCTCTTTTCTATGGAATTGAGAAGAGTATTCTCAGGCATAGGTTTATCACTTTTCCAGACCTGAGGGACTAAATTAACAGTAAAGGAACTCTCGGTGTGAGCTTAGTTTTCTCTTTTTCGTGCTCTGGACCTAAACATGAAAAAGATTTCGAGTGTACTTTATGTCTTTGTCATGCTCGTTAAACACTAAAGAACAAAGCATGGAGTTTATTGTTGTAAGCCCCATTTATTGTACTCAAATGGATATTTCCGAGTGATCTTGCTTTCCTTCACACTCGTAAAACTCAAGCTATTTATGCTGTTATCGAAGGAGCGTTGGGTAGGTGGTAATTTAACCTTTTTCGGACCTCCTTGACTAAGTACGAAAAAGGTTCACCTTTTATTCTACAGAAGTTAAGAGAGTTCTTCTGTGGTATGTTTTATACTTTTTCGGCCTCAGGAGACTAAATTGGACGAAAAAGGACCCCCCTGGAGTCTTCTTTGGAGTTTTCAGACTCTCTAAATGTGAAAACACCAACTGAGCATGTACTAGTTCGGGCTCATTAAATCCACGAATCAGTGACACTATCAAGCAATATTCATTCTTCTCTTCAAGCTTGTTAAAAAATGAAGAGAGACTCGAGTTGACTTTCCTGGACTCGTTAAAATTTAACAGGGAAGGTAAGGAAGAAGTTTTCTCTTATTTTTCAGTTAGTGGCAGCATGTCATCCTTGAACATAGCACTCTCTGTATTTTTCGATACCCATGTATCAGTGTTCACTTTCAGTTCAACTATTACTTCGAGTTTATTACTCCTCCTTTTGTTCGTTCTACCTGGGGAATTTGATCATGTCTTTAACATGGCAGATAAGTTTGGTTGTTCTATCTATAAAGTTAAAAGCTACCTTGGGTCATCTCTATGTCATGCTCACTGTTCAAGGACTCAAGTCAATGTTTGATCTCTATCCTGATCCCATCATTGTTGTATCTGTTATCTCTTGTGTCTCCATTTCTTTGCCCAGTTCCTAGTCACTCTTCTGATCCGTTGGAGGATCTATTGCCTTCCTTATCATAGTATGGTTCTGCTTCAGCACTTCCTGATGATGAAGACCTAGAGTTTTGACGGTTGTACCTCTGGATTCAATTTCATCATTGGTGAATTACTTTGCTTCAGTTGTCGATTATCACCTATTGATTGACAAACTGTTGAATCCTCTCCATGTTCGACTTCAGCCTACATCTATTCACATGGCTTGGATTGTACTGGTTCTTTGGGATTATTTATGAAGACCTTAGTTCCCTCATTATGGACTAAGTTGTGCAAGATTATGTTCTACCTATGTACACAACTTCTAGATCTTTGAAGACTCATCATGATTGTATATTGTGGCTTCGATCCACCTTTGTAATATACGTGGTCTTGTACCCATATTATATGATGTAATCAAACATTTGTAAAGGAGCTAGTGTTCCAGTATATTGAACATAGCATCCTCAGATATGACTTTGTATATGACATTATTATGTATTTGTTTCAGGTACTACCTCTGCTCCATTGGATTTCTGAGTTCTCCAAAGACAAAGATTGTAATGTATTTCGGCCATCGCTTCCCTCTGAGCTCACACATTAGGGGGCATCTGTTATCAACCCAAATGGAACTTCTCTGTCCGAATGCCGACACTTCATATGTCGACGCACACAATGACATCTATGGATTGAAGGTTTCCTAAAACACTATAGATGGGCATGCCATGAGATACATCCATTATCCATCCAACTTGCCATTTTACCTTTTTTACATGTTTATTCCTGTACGCGACTCTTCCCACAGCAAATCACGTACATACATGACTATTTCCACAGCATATCGTGTACTGTACATGAGTATTGTCATTGCAACCTGCATACAGATCTGTACGCGGGCTTCCTTTATAGCAACTCGCGTGTCATACACGGGTTTCCAGTATCAATACTCGCAGATGCCTCCATTCGACATTAAAAATAATTAACATGATTAATGGAGATTTGTTAAGCCTTAAACATTAACTATCTTAACTGTCTCAACCTCCTCAACCTTCGAAATTGCTCTATTTTCCTAAGTATAAATAGAGGCCTTGGGGAGGGCATTAAGAAATCATAATTGGAGAGCAAATTATGCTGGTGGTATATCTTCAGAAGTCTTTGGAGCAACAGAACTCAAAATCCTTTGGTTACAGAAGAGTCCTTGTTTTAGGCGTTGGGTTGTACACTTATCTCATTCACTATTGTTAATAAAGAGAATCCTTATTCCAAATGTGTGTTGAATATCTTTTCATGTATCATGGTTTGATGAATATTTATGATTAAGCACTTTATATATTGATCATCTAACTTGTTATATATACATGTATAAGTTTCTGTTTGGAAGATTTGCTCTTTACAGGTGAAGGAGGTGCATCCTTGAAAGCTTTGGAGAGGAGCAGAATGAGAGAAGACAAAGCTAGGATCAACCATCGTTAATCGGGTGAGTCTATCACATCTTCCTATTTCCTTTCTGTACTTTAAAGTTGATTTCTTGCAAGTTTTAAGAGTACGTTGGTAAACCCAGACCCTCGGTTATAAGGGTGTTTATTCCTTAACAACAACGGGGTTTTCTCCCTTATGGTTTCCCTGAGGAAAATCTTTGTGTTATTTGTGTTATTGCTCTTGTTGTTCTTTCAGTGGTCCAATTATTGAAAATTGTTTTAAGATATCATCTAAGCAATTAAGAAAAATTAACAATTAACAATTAGGTTCTAGTTTTTGGCCTTAGTTAAGCCTGATCTCAGAGTTATTACTCTTATGGTTGGTTATTCTTCCAATAATAAGGAGAATCTATCAATGTATTCTACATTGAAGATTTGTATCGTTGGTCCCTTTTGTGTATAAAAGATGCATGAGTCACTATTGTGTCATGCTCACTGTTCAAGGATAAATCCTATGTCGACCATTATGCAGTTTCCTTGAATTTAAATGTCGGCTTGGCTTGTAAGAAATATAACAAATCCATAAATGGATTCGGGTAAAAAATATATCAAATCCATAAATGTATCTAGATCTTGGCTTGTCAAAAATATAACAAATCCATAAATGGATTCAGGTCCATTTATGAATCGTAGTAAGTTAGCTTGTATGTTGATCCTGGAGTGTGAAAAAGACATTGCCACCTATAATATCCATTTAATTTTATACACAAATTAGTTAACATTATTTATGCACATTTTACCATCAAACTACATGACAACAAAAGAAGCAACTAATATCAACAATCATCCTAATTAATAAAAAACAACCGTACACCAAGACTTCTTCAGAATAAGAGGATACCTAACAATCCTCATATATATGAATCTAGCACTATCTTTATTTACACCACTGCTTATATAATCCTGATGTGACCTTTTGGGATAGATGACTAATACAACTACCACACAATAATCCATAACAATTGTATGCACTTTCAAATAACTTATCATAAGATGTTTTCCTACCTAGTTCCTATACAATCTCTAAGTCCAATCAATACATAGAAAACATGTTAACTTTTTTTTTACAATTGACCACTTTAATTTTTCCTATTATTTCTAGTCATTTACTACTAGTGTTCAAAGGTGGAAAACAAATTCTTATTTTTCCTCGGTTCTACTTTGACTAAAGCATTACGAAGATGAGTCTTGAGCATGTAACTAAAAAATAAAAATTGTTGCCCAAGCAAATAGCTAAAATACTATTGTGAATAATATATGTTAAAGACATTGCTAAATGCCAAATTTTAATGATCAATGTCAAAGTTAAAAAATTACAACAACAATTTAAGCTACTAAAAAATCAATTGATTTTTCTCCTTTAGCCAAAAAAATATTCAAGTATGCCCAAACAACATAGGAAAATATTTCATGAACATAAAACAAGCTAAGAACACCTAAGATAATTGAAATTTGATTCGTAGGTGTGGATTAATGCCATTGCAAAGTCATAAAAAAGATAAGAAAAATCGAAAGAGGTATTTTAAACCAAAAATCTTGAAGTTAAACGATCAAAATATGGAATTCTAGGGAACACATATCATTTGTCTTCTTTTATGTTAGAAAAAGTCAAAACACATGCATTGCACTAGTGAAAAATAGATGCACAAGAAATGTTTGAATAAAAAGTACATAACAAATGACATGAAAAAATACTATAGGAATAGAGAAAAACATTCTAACAAGGCTATCTTGTATATAGGTAGGTAACTTGAAAGATACCTTGACCATCAATAGTAAGAATCCTTTGCATGTTGGGAAATAATATAGGCTCCACATGAGGCAAAAGGTGGGGAAGCTTACTGACAGATTCAAGTAATGTGATTTTGGCACATAAAAATCCAACAACAACCAATGCACTTGATTCATCTACGTATTCTTCAGCTATAACAGTTTGCATACACTTCCAAAATACAACATCCTAAAGAAAAATGAAGACAATTGTCTAAATAATGACTTTTAGAACAAAAGAAAAAAACAAGAAAGTTTCTTCATCAAAATTATGATAAGGGAAAGGACTAAATATAATAATTAATTAAATTTGAACCAAAGTTCCATTTAGCATAGGATAAAGTATATAGACTATATTCTGGCACAACATTGGGGAATAAGGTGCCATCTCTTCCCCAAACTTATCTACGATAGTTTCCAAAGTGAACACAATTTCTTCATTTTCAACTTCATTCATAACTTTGAAAAACTCCGATAAAGGAAAATAAGGCTTTAGTCATAAGTTTGAAAATTTTTAGTACACAATACATGACAACACTTACCAAATCATTTTCTTTCAGAGAGAGACATCAAGAAACAATCCAAAGAACCACTCACCATCAAGCAGTTGTGGCAATATTGGTCGAATTTCATTCAAATATGATAAAATAAGTGGAGAAATTTCATATTTGATTTACTATTTTATAAACGATTTCCCAGAAATAACAATGTAATTTACAAATAAATGCAAGTTCTACATGAATATGCCTAGAAATATTCTTATGAACATAATCACAAAACTTACCCCTGAAAGCCTCCACAAAATATCTAAGAGAAAATCCAGAATATATTTGTACTGAGAACTTAGGATCTCAGAATTCCAATACAACACTATGCAAGGCTATAATAAAATTTCTTTGATCTTCAAAGCTGATACTTGCATACTAACCAACAACTTATGTATCCTACAACACCATGACATATAATAGTTACATGACTTTGACAAGTACCAATTCATATATTAACTTAGTTCTTTAACTAAATTGGACAAGGGAGATTTTTCCTCATGTATTTTCCTACCACTTACAAGATATACCGAGACCTTGCCTACTAAAATATCACAAACACCCATAATAGTACTTTTAGGAAAAAAAAACACTAGTCGGAGTTTAAATTTACCATTTGTAGGAAACTTTTTGCCTTTGTGAAAAAAAATTGAACCATAATATTGTTTACCCCAAAACCTCTTTATAATTCACATGAATTAAATAAGATTATATGATGGCTACATTTAAAAAAATAAATTTGGTACATAATATCGATGGAATTTACAATATTATATTTGTTACATCCTGTTTATGGAATTTCATTGCATTATTCCATTTTATTATATGCTAAAAGCAAACAATCTTAATTTACTATTCAACTGGTCACATGTTGCTTAAATAAGTTGAAGCCATAAGAAATGTCATTTGCTTGTTTAGTGAATTGGTTGTTTTTCAAAATCCACCAAATGAAAGAAAATATTGATCTTGGAAACAAGATACCATAAGTGTAATTCAAGCATATTAAACTTGAGACAACAAAAACCTATGAGAAACTAAATAATGGAAACATATAAATGGAACTAGAAGTATAAATAAAGAGAAAAGTGAGAACTATACATATTATATTTGCCCCATATGGAAAGGATTACAAGTACCCATACAATATTTTTCCTCTATGATGTAAAGACCTCAACCTCAACAAATGCTCATGTCGACATGATCAACTTACCTCCATTACCAAGTTACATGTTACCATTTTAATCAATGGACATTTTGCAGCCAAGCCTCTCGTAGACAATATGATGTATTGCAACAATTTAATGTGTGTACAATAGAATTCTATTATGGAAATCACAAATAGGGAATGGAAGTACATAGTAATATGAGTAAGAGAAAGAACCATAATAGCTAACAAGAGGAATACCAATCCATGGGTTGATGCTATGGTCGAGGAATACCAATCCATTATAAAGAATGATGTATGAGAAATAGTACCAAGACCAAAGGACAAGTCAGTGGTATTCTAGAAATGGATCTACAAGACAAAGCACTCAACATATGGTAGTATAGAGAAGTACAAGGAAAGATTCGTAGATCATGGATTATCCCATAAGGAGACCTTTGCTCCAGTAGCTAGGTATACCTCAATTAGAACCATCCTTTCCTTGGCATCCAATATGAAATGGAAATTACATCATATGGATGTAAATATGGCATTCTTAAATGGATTGATATAAGAAGAAGTATATATCGAATAACTGTAAGGTGTTTAGGCAGATAATCAAGAAACTCATGTATGTAAACTCAAGAAGGAATTGTATGGGTTAAAGAAAGCACCTAGAGCATGACATGGAAGAGTTGATGGATTCCTGATGAGTTTGGGATTTACCAAGAGTAAAGCATATTAAAAAATCTACTATAAAGTCAAGGGTGATGGATTTATGATATTACTACTATATGTAGATGATCTATCCTTGACAGGAGAAGATAATCCCATAAACAAATGTAAGAAAAATCTTGATGTAGAATTTGAGATGAAAGACATTGGAATGATGCACTACTTTCTAGGTCTTGAAGTATGGTAGTATCGAGACAAGATTTTCCTAAACCAAGGAAAATATGCAGTAGAAATCCTAAAGATATTTGGGATGATAGATTGCAAGGCTATGACTACTCCTATGACAACAAATTTGAAGCTATTGAATGATGACACTTCAGAAACAATAGATGCCACGTTATATAGACATATTATTGGTTCTCTATTGTACTCAACCAATACAAGATGAGATATATGTTTTGATGTAAGCACTCTAAGTGAATATATGGTGAATCCCAAACATATTCACCTTGTAGGAGCAAAACATGTGATGAGGTATCTAAAGGGGAATTTAGATTATGGTATCAGATATGCATCAAATGGCAAGATTAGATTACATGGATTTACCGATTCAGATTGGGCAAGAAGCACTGAAGATAGAAAGAGAACTTAATATGTTGTTTTTGTTTAGGATCAGGAATGATCTCTTGGTTAAGTAGAAAGCAATCCAGTATTGTACTTATCACAATAGAAGGGAAATATATTGTTGCATGCTCAACTTGTAGCGAAGAATTATGGCTTTGCAAGATGTTGCCAGGATTATTTAAAGCAGAGATAGATGTTACTGATATCCTTTGTGATAATCAGAGTTGTATTAAGATGAGAGAAAACCCAATGTTTCATGATAAGTCAAAACACATCGAAGTTGGATATAATTACATTCAGGATATGGTGCAGAAGGGAGCTGTAAAGCTCAAGTATGTTCCTACAAAAGAACAAGTGGTAAATGTGTTGACCAAGCCTCTTTCTCTTGTAAAGTTTGAATACTTCCGAGACAATATTGGCGTAGTATGAAAGGACCTCCCTCGAAATAGGGAGTGAAGGAAGATGGCAGAAGGATGCAATGGTGGTAGCTCAGCTTAGAGTAGGGTAAGTCTGTCTAGGCTTGGTGGCCTGAAAGGGTTAGTAAGTCAGACTAGGCCTGTTGATCCTAGGGTGATTAGTATGTTTGGCTAGGACTTTTTATCCCAAGAGGGTTAGTAAGCCAAAACAAGGTTTGTTGGTCCCTAGGAAGATCCATCTTTCTGACTAGGATTGTTGACTGAAAAAGGTTAGTAAGTTAGAAAAAATGCCCATATGGATCTACCATATAACTCACCAAGATACTAATCCAAGATGGTTAGAGGGAAATATGTAGTTTCCATATTCCTATAATGATGTAGAAGGTTCAGTATTTTCATACTAATGTTGTTGATATGTTGATGAGATAGTTTCAATATTCCTATATTGATGTAGTAGGTTCAATATTTCCATATTGATGTTGATGAGATAGTTTCAGTATTCTTATATTGATGTAGCAGGTTCAATACCTTCATACTAATGTTGTTGTTATGTTGATTAGACAGTTTCAATATTTCTATACTAATGATGATGATATTGTTTCAACATTTTATGTTGATGATGATGATGTTTCAGCATCTTTGTGTTGATGATGCAAATGATGATCTAGCATTTATTGATGATGTTGTTTTAGGAATAAAATGCTAATGTTGTTGTTGTTGTTGATGATGTTTCAGTATTCACATACTAATATTCCATAAGATGATTTAGTATCCACATACTGATATTACATAAAATCATTTAGTATCCACATATTGATGTTGCTTAAGATGATCCAGTACACATAGAAGATGATTCAGTATCCACATACTGATGTTGTAGAAGATGATTCAATATTTACATACCGAGGTTGCAGAAGATGATCCAGTATTCTCATGATGAAGATGTATGATGGCATTCCAAAAATTCCTATGAAATATATAGATTCACCAGTTAGATGTACAGTTGTGGTAGTAGTTTCTAGCTTGGTTGAATACCTTCCTAGTTAAGAGGGAGTGTTAAAGTATTGTAACTTCAGAAGATATTCCGGATGTATTGGTTTTATTCCTCCATCAGAAGATGAGTTTTTTCATGTAAGAGTCATTGAAAGAATCAATGTAAACCTCCAGATGTAAGTTGGGTCAATAGGTTATACCCAAATTTCATTATAATAAATATTATTTTAGGTGTCTTACTAGACAAGTCGGCCCTGTCAGTTAGACAAGTCAGCCTTGCTAGGTTCTAGGTCAAGTCAAGTGACAAATATAAATAGGGAGGTGCCCCCATTCATTTGTACACACTCACTCAAGCAATTTTTCAAGAGAGAGAAGCAATTGTCTCTAGTTTTACAATACTATGGTTGAATTCTATACTAAGGAAGTTTTGTAGGGTTTTCTCCCTTGTGGTTTCCCTGAGGAAAATATTTGTGTTATTTGTGTTACTGCTCGTGTTGTTCTGTCAGTGATCCTACTAGTGAAAATTGTTTTAAGATATCATCTAAGCAATTAAGAAAACTTAACAATTAACAATCAGGTTCTAGTTTTTGGCCTTAGTATTAAGCCTGATCTCTGAGTTATTACTCCTCTGGTTGGTTACTCTTCCAATAATAAGGAGAATCTGTCAATGTATTCTACATTGAAGATTTGTATTGTTGGTCCCTTTTGTGTACAAAAGTTGCATGAGTCACTATTGTGTCATGCTCATTGTTCAAGGATAAATCCTATGTCGACCATTATGCAGTTTCCTTGAATTTAAATGTTGGCTTGACTTGTCAAAAATATAACAAATCCATAAATGGATTCGGGTAAAAAATATATCAAATCCATAAATGTATCTAGATATTGGCTTTTCAACAATATAACAAATCCATAAATGGATTCGATTCCATTTATGAATCGTAGTAAGTTAGCTTGTACGTTGATCCTGGAGTGTGAGACACCCATTGCCACCTATAATATCCATTTAATTTTATACACAATTTAGTTAACATTATTTATGCACATTTTACCATCAAACTACATGACAACAAAAGAAGCAGCTAATATCAACAATCATCCTAATTAATAACAAACAACATTGGTACATCAAGACTTCTTCAGAATAAGAGGATACCTAAGAATCCTCATATATATGAATCTAGCACTATATTTATTTACACCACTGCTTATATAATCTTGATGTGACCTTTTGGGATATATGACTAATACAACTACCATACAATAATCCATAATAATTGTATCCTCTTTCAAATAACTTATCATAAGATGTTTTCCTACCTAGCTCCTGTACAATCTCTAAGTCCAATCAATACATCGAAAAAATGTTAACTTTTTTTACAATTGACCACTTTAATTTTGCCTATTATTTCTAGTCATTTACTACTAGTGTTAAAAGGTGGAAAACACATTCTTATTTTTCCTCGGTTCTACTTTGACTAAAGCATTACCAAGATGAGTCTTGAGCAGGTAACTAAAAAAGCAAAATTGTTTCCCAAGCAAATAGCTAAAATAGTATTGTGAATGATATATGTTAAAGACATTGCTAAATGCCAAATTTTAATGATCAATGTCAAAGTTAAAAAATTACAACAACAATTTAAGCTACTCCAAAAGCAATTGATTTTTCTCCTTTAGCCAAAAAATATTCAAGTGCGCCCAAACAACACAGGAAAATTTTTCATGACCAAAAAACGAGCTAAGAAAACCTAAGATAATTGAACTTTGATTCATAGGTGTGGATTGAGGCCATTGGAAAGTAATAAAAAATATAAGCAAAATCGAAAGAGGTATTTTAAACCAAAAATATTGAAGTTAAAGGATCAAAATATGGAATTCTAGGGAACACTTATCATCTTTCTTCTTTTATGTTAGACAAAGTCAAAACACATGCATTGACACTAGTGAAAAATAGATGCACAAGAAATGTTTGAATAAAAAGTACATAACAAATGACATGCAAAAATACTATAGGCATAGAAAAAAACACTCTAACAAGGATATCTTGTGTATAGGTAGGTAACTTGAAAAATACCTTGACCATCAATAGTAAGAATACTATGCATGTTGGGAAATAATATAGACTCCACATGAGGGAAAAGGTGGGGAAGCTTACTGACATATTTAAGTAATGTGCTTTTGGCACACAAACATCCAACAACAACCAATGCACTTGATTCATCTAGGTCTTTAGCTACAATAGTTTGCATACACTTTCGAAATGCAACATCCTAAAGAAAAATGAAGACAATTGTCTAAATAACTACTGCTAGAACAAAAGAAAAACACAAGAAAGTTTCTTCATCAAAATTATGATAAGGGAAAGGACTAAATATAATAATTAATTAAATTTGAACCCAATTTCCATTTAGCATAGGATAAAGTATACAGACTAGATTCTAGCACAACATTGGGGAATAAGGTGCCATCTCTTCCCCAAACTTATCTACGATAGTTTCCAAAGTGAACACAATTTCTTCATTTTCAACTTCATTCATAACTTTGAAAAACTCTGATAAAGGAAAACAAGGCTTTAGTCATAAGTTTGAAAAATTTCAGTACACAATACATGACAACACTTACCAACTCATTTTCTTTCAGAGAGAGACATCAAGAAACAATCCAAAGAACCACTCACCATCAAGCAGTTGTGGCAATATTGGTCGAATTTCATTCAAATATGATAAAATAAGTGGAGAAATTTCATATTTGATTTACTATTTTATAAATGATTTCCTAGAAATAACAATGTAATTTACAGATAAATGCAGGTTCTACATGAACATGACTAGAAATATTCTTATGAACATAATCACAAAACTTACCCCTAAAATCCTCCACCAAATATCTAAGAGAAAATACAGAATATATATGTGCTGAGAACTTAGGATCTCAGAATCCCAGTACAACACTATGTAAGGCGATAATGAAATTTCTATGATCTCGAAAGCTGATACTTGCATACTAACCAACAAATTATGTATCCTGCAACACCATGACATATAATAGTTACATGAGTTTGACAAGTACCAATTCATATATTAACTTAGTTCTTTAACTAAATTGGAAAAGGGAGATTCTTCCTCATGTACTTTCCTACCACTTACAAGATATACTGAGATCTTGTCTACTCAAATATCACAAACACCCATAATAGTACTTTAGGAAAAAAAAACACTAGTCAGAGTTTAAATTTACCATTTGCAGGAAACTTTTTGTCTTTGTGAAAAACAATTGAACCATAATATTGTTTACCCCAAAACCTCTTTATAGTTCACATGAATTGAATAATATTATATGATGGCTACCTTTAAAAAGATAAATTTGGTACATAATATCGATGGACGTTACACTATTATATTTTTTACATCCTGTTTATGGAATGTCATTGCATTATTCCATTTTCTTCTATGCTAAAAGAAAACAATCTTATTTACTATTCAACTGGTCACATGTTGCTTAAAGAAGTTGAAGCCATGAGAAATGTCATTTGCTTGTTTAGTGAATTGGTTATTTTTCAAAATCCACCAAATGAAATAAAATATCGATCTTGGAAACAAGATACCATAAGTGTAATTCAAGCATAATAAACTTGAGACAACAAAAACCCGTGAGAAACTAAATAATGGAAACATATAAATGGAACTAAAAGTAGAAACAAAGAGAAAAGTGAGAACAATACATATTATATTTTCCCCATATGGAAAGGATTACAAGTACCCAGACAATATTTTTCCTCTATGATGTAAAAACCTCAACCTCAACAAATGCTCATGTCGACATGCTCAACTTACCTCCATTACCAAGTTAAATGTTACCATTTTCATCAATGGACATTTTGTAGCCAAGCCTCTCGTAGACAATATGATGTATTGCAACAATTTAATGTGTGTACCGTTAGACTTCTATTTTGGAAATAAAAATAGGGAATAGAAGTACATAGTAATATGAGTAAGAGAAAGAACCATAATAGCTAACAAGAAAATAACTATATTCGAATAATGAGACTATGGTGGTGTCTCCATTCAAATATTTATATCTCTTTGAAATTATATTTATTGCCATCAAACTTAAGAATTACGTGTGCACTCAAAGATACTGATTAGTCCAAGTCTCTCTTAGGGTTTCATTTTCCTTTTCCACACACCTACCACAACATGTAGAATGTTGCTACCTTGTTGAGAGCTATCTTCAACATGGACTAGTATTCCAAATTCCTAGCTACATCTCTGTATGGAGGTATAACTTTTTAGAAAATATGTCTTTAAGGAAGATATAACATAGCTTCAACAAAAGGAAATCAGTCCATTTAATGAACTCTCCTCAAGGAATAAATCCATTACAATGAGGAGGCACATTATCTATTATAAAACAATTTATGAGTAGATTTCCTAAAGTCAAAAACTTTTGGATGTTTTCCTTGAACATGGTGTAGTGTGCCATCTAATCGAAATACATCTCACGAGAAATAGGTAAACAAGGAACAGCCAAGGCCTCTTTACTTTTCTTAACCCAATCTTTATGATTTTCTTAACTAAGGATCGATATACTTAGGAAAGAGTAAAAGGAAAACCTATAATTCAAATTTCAGACAAAGAGTTATCTCAAGGTGCAGAGAAAGAAATTTCTTCAAAATGAAAAACCATTAGGTCTCATCAACATCACCATAACATGAAGTAATAATCTAACATCATTAAACCTTGGTACATCAAAATTTCCATCAACATGTAACCCCCTTACAAGATTGTGATAAAAGGAAAACGTGTAAGTCAAGGGAGTAAAAGGAAAACCTGTAATTCAAATTTCAGACAAATAGTTATCTCAAGGTGCAGAGAAATAAATATCTTCAATCGAAAACCCTTAGATATCATCAAAATCACCATAACATGAATTAATAATCTAACATCATTAAACCTAGGCACATCAAAATCTCCATCAACATGTAACCCCCTTACAAAATTGCGATAAAAATTACAAGTGGACATCGATGCAAAATGGAGGGAAATAATAAAGCAAGAGAATGGAACTAGTTCCTAGGATTATTTTGATGGGGTAGCTCAAGGATTCCCAAACATGTGGAGTAGGAATGGTTATCTTCATCATTGATAATCATATTTTCAAGTTAAGAACTAGTCAGGGTGAAGGAACCAATAATTATGCTGAAAAGATGGCCTTGAAGTTGCTTATGTTATTGACTATAGAGAAAGTTATCGATAATCTATAGATATATGGTGAAACTTTAAATTTCATCACATGGGTTTAAGGGTGAACATATATGCTCAAAATTACTTAGCTTCCTATTATGGAGACGACTAAAGGAATATGCAACCATTTTAATTCTTTCTCACATATATAGGGAAAGGTGCACGACACACTACATTGCATCCAATGTAACTTGTAGTGTGCCTATATGCTATCAACAACTGCTCATATCAACATATGAAGCCAAAAACCACCCACAAAACACAACACAAGCTCAAAAATCACAAGAAAATTAAATTAAACACACTCAAAACTAATAACAATGAGCCAACACCGCTTGCTACTATAAAAGTGTAAACAATAAAAGGATTAAACACCAAACTAACCATTAAAAATTAACTACAAATTAATAAATTAGCATAAAAACCAGTCTCGATGGCTTATTTACACCATCCAAAGCTTTTTAGAGCTTCCTCCAAGATCTAGATCATCCGACTTCGACAACCACACTCCACCCAATCGTAGGTAGTTCTGATAATAAATCTCTCAGCAAAACTCCGCCCTCAAGATGAGAATCATGCATTCACCAAAAGACTTATTGCTAGGCCCAAGTTTCTTAGGTTTCCTCACTTGAAAATTTGAATTATTGGATTCCTAACAATTCCATGTCAAACTATGCAATTCATTTCCTTCACTTAATTCTACTAGCACAATAGTGATAACCGTCATCGTTGTCAGTGTTTATAATTCCACTAAGTTAACTTCTTACACCATTTTCCACTTCTTGGAGCTACCAGAGGCATAAACAGGTGAAGAATTTAACAACCAAAAATATTGCAGGTTCATGTTTGGCACTCAGGTTTACCAACCAGCCCAGCTACCTCTGCAATTTAGTCAAATTGGAAATCTCACTCTGGATCGGGACGTATTTATCAATCCACTGGTGATTCCAATTGACAAATAATTCATTGTTCTAGCCTCACGTTCTGGAATACAACAAACTGCTTTCTCACTTCTGTGTTTGTGCATTCAACACCCCTATGTTCATCAACTACACTACATAATTGTTCATTCCACAAAATTTGTTCAACATACCCTCCACATTGTGCACTGCTTTGCATGTTTAGTTGCTATGTACTATCCTCCTCCAGCCCTTTCTCACCTACACGATGCAATTTTTTTGCATGGATATTTCACTTCCATGCAACACTTGTCAGCGTTACAACTAATCTCCACTTAAACCATATTTTAACTCATAAATAGGTTTAAGGATTAAGCATGGATATTAATGGTTAATCAAAGTTATAAGGTATGCAAGGTTATACAGGGTCATAAAATTATCCTCTTAGGCCAACTTTTGCATGGATATTTCACTTCCATGCAACACTTGTCAACATTACAACTAATTTCCACTTAAACCATCTTTTAACTCATAAATAAGTTAAATGATTAAGAAAGGAGATTAATGGTTAATCAAAGTTATAAGGTCTACAGGGTTATACAGGGTCATAAACTTAGCCCCTTAGGCTATATACAACCCCCGTTCCCCCCACTGTCCTAGGTGAATACATGAGTCCTCGATCATCTGGCATTCTGACTCAACCATGCCCAATTTGGATTTTATATTAGTCTTAAAAATATACAATGAGTTCTTCCACATGAGCACTCATATAAATTTACAAAAATACATTTATAAATTGGGGGTTTAGTCTAGGGGTGTTGCATTCCCCTCCCTCTTAAAGTGTACACTGTCCTCAGTGTTTTCAATGTTAAAAAATTTATGAACCAAAAAGTTCAAAATTCACAAAATATTGCATGCATCTTTCCTGCATTGCATCCTTCAAGTTATATTTTCAAGGCTAGGTCCATCAGGCCTCTCCATTTTTCTCTTGCTGTCTTGACCTTCCATATCAACATGCGTATTTTTCACTTCATCATTATTTCTTCTAATTTACCTTCCATCTTGTTCAAATGTTTGGAAACTTTGTCGATGCCATCTTTCTTGTTATTATTCATTGAGCAATTACCGAGGTAATGATTTCCTTCACATTTCCAACATTTTACTTGCTTATGATTCACATGCTCATCCATATTTTATTCCTCTAATCTTGAGCATTTCTTGGTTGAACGATCAGGTGAATGTTTCTTCATAGGATTGATGACCTTGCCATTTTTTATGCCTACCATGATATATTTTACTTCATTTTGTAGATGAATAGAGTCATACAAAAATGTAATATTGATCTCATACCGTTGCTTTTGCAATTTGATCATTTCCCCAAGATTTTCTTAGTTCTTTGTAATTGCTTGAAGTAGTTCATCATCCAGGGAAGAGAACTTCTTATCAGCTGCCATTTTTAATGTATATGGTTGTCCACACTTTTCCCACTAGAAGAACTTGTCCCGCTTCTTTATCAAATACAACCACTTCAGTTTAAATCTTACCTTTGAAATCTATTAGCATGAATCTCATTAGGCCAATTATGAACATATATAAGAAAATCAACCATTTTATTCACTTAAACGACCATGAATTTTCACGCTTTGCTCAGAAATATTTCATGTATTCCATGCTTGACACAACATATGCATATATAAATGATTTAATTTATCTTCATTTCTATAATAGAGTTTTTAACTATTTCAATATTCAATGTTTTTTTCAAGCAGAAATAAACATAACAAATTTTCAACTATAACAAGCATTTCAACAACTTGTTTTCATATAAAGTAATAAAAAAAGTAGAAAATAAAGAGTAAGATTTTCCCCTCTTAGTATTTTCCCAATATAGAAATCCACTACCGTGGTTTACTGCTCCTTGAGACTCCTTCTCATTGAAGTGCAAATGCTCAATTACGCAATTTAATTAGAGGCTAAATATCCCCAATGCAAGAAACTTAGGAAAACTTGTCCTCTACTTTGAATAATTAATTAAATATACCATAACCTTAATGGAATCAGCCAAAGGAAACAATCCTTGGCTTGCATATCTTTAACTTAGAGAAAACATTTATCTTCAATGCAATCTTCCTGTTGCTCGAATTAATGTCGTTTTAATTCCGTTGTAGTAATTGCCCAACCATTTAATTTGTCAATCTGAGGTTCGTAGTCTTACGAAGCACCTATAAAGTATATGCAAGACTGAAGTGAAATTAAGCAACTCTAACCCCACGTGAAACTAAGACTAATATAATCTAACCCCCCTTAAACTGAAACAAGCACTTGCTAATCTAATGCTGGAAGATGAAACACACGGCTGAAAGTAAATTGCATAAAAGAAAGACAGCATATGAAGAGCAACAAGACAACACATGTGAGCTCACATTAACCATAAAGCAATCTTAAATTACATCACAAGAATCAATTATAAATCATGAAAGCATCAAAACAAGATTATGAACAAAAGCTAAGAATTTCCTTCTCCATATTACAAAGTCAAGACTAACTTCTACAATCTACTATTCTCTAAGATAATCTAAGATCTAAAATATTCTAAGATAATATCCCATTTAATAATTATTATTAAATGAAGAGAGAGCACTCTCTTTTATACATGAAGGAAATAACCATCTCATAATGAGAGATCCACTATTCACTCAACCACTCAACTACTTTCCTATTATTACAAGATATGATCCCTTCAAATCCTCCACATATCTTTCACAAATTCTCCACATGTCTCTCAACCAAATCTCCATGATCTTCTCCTTAAAATATTCTTTGCATAACTATCTCCTTGAAATGATGGAGGAGATATACGTGAATTATTTTCTTTGAATTAATCCTTCACATGTTCCTACACATTACAAAGCTCATCCATACTTTAAGATATTAGTGAAAAACATGTTAATTTTCTAATATTTAATCATAAATTCACTTATAATACTAAAAATAAATAAAGTGGAAATAATAAGGTGAAACCCACATATATGTATGGAAATGGTATGATAAAAGGTTAATGGGACGATGAAATGTGAGGAATAGAGGAAGATAAAGTGGATGAAAAATGGACATTTCTGCGTCCCGACACTTCCAAAGGAAATTCATCCTTGGATTGCATAATTTTACTACAGGAAATACATCCTCAATGCAATCGTCTGAAGGAGACACATCCTTGGATTGCATAGTATTCAATTCGAGGAAACACATCCTCAATGCAATCGGTTGAAGGAGACACATCCTTGTCTTGCATAGTCTTCAATAAGAGGAAGCACATCCTTAATGCAATTAGTCAAAGGAGGCACATACTTGGCTTACATATTCTTCTACTCCTTTAATGCGGCTCCCTTTCTTCACTTCACTTCTCTTCTTCAATATGCAAGCACCAACTTGCATCTTTTAACACCTAAAAACACAATTTCTTAACCAGGTTCATTGGTATCATGATATAATTCACATACATTTATCCTAATGTATTATCATGAACTAGAAACACATTAATACATAAAATATATTTCTCTACTTTGAAACACCAGGAATGCATCCATTCCCTTGGGGTGTAATAATTGTCAACAACCATGACACAAAAAAATACTAGGAATGCATCCACTCCTTTCTAATGTGTTCCATGTAGGATGTAACTATAGCTTAAGCATCATTTCAAAATCGAAACATATACTAAATATTGTCTCTTACAAAAAATCTTTTTCAATATTAAAATTGAGTTTAGGGTGAAGACTACTCCCTTCTTCCTTAAGGCTTGAGAAGAATTTTAATTTCTTTAACCATGCCACATTCTTCAATAATTCATGATGAAGAATTCCTTGCATGACATAAGAGAACTCTAATTCTCTGCATCACGTACAGATAATGGAATTATATACACGTAAATAAATCACTTCATATAACTTCAGTTAACCTCCAGTTAACAAGTTATAATCAGGCTTCGATTGTCTCATGATGATGATCCCAAAGTAGGGATTGAAACGTCGAGTTTCAAAATTGGTTAACAAAGTTCCTCTTTAAACTTCAAGTTATAACCAATCAATAGTTTTACTAGAATCAACAGTTAACCGTTTATATTTATCAAACAACTTATCTCGGTTAGTTTACTATTTATAGATTTTACTTTCATAATTTAACCTAAGTCTGGAATTATATTTAACAATTCCTATGTCAACTCACACAAACACAGTGGATAGGAATTCACAAATCTAGATCCAAAACATATCAACTCATTGTTCAAATAAATAATACTCTTTAACTTAATTCAAGCACTTCATTGCCCTTCCATAATTTCTTACACATTTAATTATTGTATTAAAATGTAAAATAATGTTGCAATTACTCTAATTTCCATTAAATAATACGTTCCAATATTTCCTGACATAAGACCATTCTTGTACTGATGGCTGCATGCATAATCCCATCTCAATAATTTATCTAGCTGTCCAATAAGGCTTTAAATACTACAAAATTAGACAATGGTATAATACCATACATAGCATATCCAAAACCAATTAGCTAGAGATACTCTTCAACTAGAGACTCCACTCAAGATTAATACATCCATTCAATAATTTATACTCATTAAGAAGGACTATGATTCTAAGCACGAAACAAATTCATAAATAAGAAAAAAAATTCACACAATGCTTGCATATTTAACTTATACATTTTTCCAACATCTATCAGGCCCGGTGCACAATTCTGACATTACTCTGAAATAGAGTACATGAGTAGTCTGTTCATGAGTATCTATGTTACTTAATCAATCACTTCAAGCAATATACAACAAATGAAACCATGCAATCAACATGCTCTTCACATACTAGATGAGCAATAACACTATAGAGTCTTTGTTTCAATTGAATCGACTCCAAATATCCCTCTTTCCTTCTTGGGTTTCCTTCTGACTGCACAACAATGATACACTTCACTAGTCAAGTGCTTAGAAATTAAACCAAGGTTGGTATGTGTGCAATTTTTCCATTTCACCAGACATTAGCTATGACATTTTGCCATTCCTATTACCAACTGGAGACTTGAGGGAACATAGGGGTACAAAATTACAAAAAAATAAATCACATAAAGCCCTAAGGCTTGGTTAACCCGTCCACAACAAATAACACAATCAACCTTATTAGGAGTTTAATGCAACAACTAAACTTTTTATGCAACCCATAGATTACACAATCTATGCATGCTACAAATCTCAACCTGATTTATGTCAAAAAATGCATTCCCCCTTCCCTAGTTTCCTTTTGATCACATAACAAGGGAGACACATCTCCATTTCTAGTGTCAGGAACTCCATCTAGGTTTGTGCATACATCATTCACCAACCAGTGAATAGATCTGGTTTTGGAAACAATAACCAGCATTCAACATATAACAATTGTTTGGTTCAAGAATACTATTACATGAACAACCAAAGACAATTTACAAAAAATAAATAGTGACCATACACAAGAATTAGAGATCACAATAAGATTTTTAACAAGCCAAAGTCGAGGGTCCACTAGAGACTGTGCAAAAACCAAGTCTCTTACCATCTATGCTTTAATAATTAATCCTTAATACATGTCACGTCCCCATGCCTCCGACCGACGAAGAGGACGCGACTACAAGCTTCAAAACCCGGGCTAAGAGCCCCATGAACATGTACAGGCATAAAATTTGCAGAAACATAATGCTGAACGAAAATGCATTGCAGTATAACATGCATAAACGCAATTGTTTATCATACACAGCTATAATTATTTATCTTGCACAGCGGAATCTATAGGCATTCACACAAGCATTCATTTTAACATGTTCATCATTTTCATATCATTGACAGAAAATATGGTTGCAGAAGTAAACATGGGCAAGATCACTTATCTTATGAAGAACTCGATCCACAACCAGCTACGTCGCTGCAACGCTCCACCCAACCATAGGCCAACGTGCTCCTTAATCTCTCAGCAACGCTGCCACCCCCGAGCTAGGCATGATTCTCCAAGGAATAAGGGAACTAGCAGGCTTACACATAGCCAAGGGTATACAAAACACACAGCCAAGCCAACAAAGTTGGGTTTATCAGGCCATCAAGGAGTTGGGAAAGGCTAAATGCTAAGATGGTGAGCTCATTGTAGAGCCAAGAACACCTACACCAGAACTAGCCTAACCTATAAGACACCCAAACACACCCAACACAAGGAATCAGTCCCTTCTCTGCTACACAGTCCCTCCGGCCCTGCATTCCCTTCTAGTGCTATTCAGGGGTGATGGAGAAGAAGGCCAACCCTCTAGCTCTATCTGTGTGGTTTCTAGCACCAGGTTTATCAAGCAAACCAAGCCAACATCCCTGCTCCTTACATAGTCCGAAGACCAACCATTGCACGTATGCAATCAATTAGCTATCACAGCTTAAACAGGGAAAAGGCTCCCTAGTGAATTACACAGTCCCAAACACAACAGCAAACACAATTCCAACAGGGGGAAACACCACCGCTCCAAAACGCATCAACATGCATATTACCAATGACGTGGGGAAACAACGACCCATTTTGCACAACCAATGCGGCTGGGAAAAAAAACGTACGCAGACCACAATGGGAACGAATTTACAGTCTCATGACCAGTGCGTGAACAACCACAATTCAGAACCCACGAATCAACCTGTGAGTAAAGGATACGGCCACACTATTCACAAATCCGCAGAATAAAACCACGAGGGTAAAGCCAGGAAATTCCTGTGCATGAGGAGGAACACGAATTCCATTCCTGCGTGAGGGCGAGTAGCTTACAGAGAGGACGCGAAATTGGATGTGCGTGAGTAACGACAATGTCGTGGAGAGGAGAATGGTATTGCCCTGCGTGAGTGAAGAGTGCATGAGAGATTCTTGCTGGTGGAGTGTGCGTGTGGGTGAGGACTGACAGTCCTGCCACCCCACTCCCAAAAACATTAACTGCCTCAACCACCAGCAGCCTTTCTTAATGAAAGTGGTTGGAATAAGCAAGGGAAGAAGACACATGGGTATTTTCCCTCTTGGCCCCAAGGTTTGACAAATTTCCCCACATCCTTATCCTTGTGAAAATCATGCCCTTTTCTCATTTTAGTTGCCGCGATCGTAGCTGGTCGGGTTCATTTAATTAATTATAGATGCATATTTACATGATGACCATCATAATATATGCTGCATGCCCCGATATACCATTGGTGACAAATTGAAATCCAAAACATAACATAACCAATCAATGGTGGGTCCTTGGCCTTTAGCTCCACACCATGATCATTACAATATATACATCATGTACAATTAATGCAACGGGGTCAAAACCGGGGTGTTACAATACAAGTATACACATAACATCAATAAATAACTTTAAGTACAACATGAATCACTAGAAGATATATATATATATATATATATATATATATATATATATATATTGAATAAAAATAAGCCGAGACTGTACTCAATACTCCAACAAAGACTAAACAAGATAATCATGCAAGGTTTTAAACCAAATTAAGGTAAACTTAAAATATGAGAGCTGTAACCTCATCTACTTGTGACTAACATTATTAATTATCCCATTAGATAATATAATAGATACATTTAAACATTTACTTTCTTTCTTAAAGAAAATAGTTACCCTGGAGGCTCGAGAGGTGTAACCTTTGCTCTGATTGAAGACTATATAAGCCAAGCATGTATTTCCTTTGGCTGATTACATTGAGGATGTTTTTCCTTAGATTGAAGACTATGCAAGCCAAGGATGTATTTCCTTCAACCGATTGCATTAACCATGTCTTTCCTCTGATTGAAGACTATGCAAGCCAAGGACGTGTTTCCTTCAGTCGATTGCATTGAGTACGTGTTTCCTATAATTGTAGACTATGTAAGCCAAGGATGTATTTCCTTTTGCTGATTGCATTGAGGATGTGTTTCCTTTGATTGAAGTATGAAATCCAAGGATGGATTTCCTTTGGAAGATTGTATTAAGGATGTATTTACTCTAGTAAAATTATGAAAGGAAAGGATGGATTTCCTTTGGAAGACTGCATTGAATATATATTTTTTCTCCAACTTAAAGCTATGCAAGACAAGGATGGTTTCCTTTGTCTGATGGTTTCATTAGGATGGTTTCCATCATTAGGATGGTTTCCTTTGAAACAATGAGATTCATGCTGATGGATTTCAGAGGTAAGATTCGAACGAACGTGGTTGCAATTGTTAAAGAAGACAGACAAGTTTTACTAGTGGGAAAAGTGTGGACAACCATATAGACTAAAAATTGCAGCTGAAAGAAGTTTTCTTACCTAGCTAATGAACCACTTCAATCCATTACAAAGGCCCAATAAAATATTGGGGAAATGATCAAACTGCAAAAACAACAGTATGAGATGAATCCTACATTTTTGTAGGAATATATTCATATAAAAAATGGAGTAAAATATATCCCAGTAGCCATTAGAAATGTCAAGGACGCCGATCCTCCGAAAAAACATTCACCTGATCGTTCAACAAAGAAATGCTCAAGATGAGAGGAATCAAATATAAATGAGCCTGCAAATCAGAAGCAAGTGAAATGTTGGAAATGTGGAGGAAATCATTACATCAACAATTTCCCAATGAAAAATAACAAGAAATATGGAATCCATAAAGATTGAAGGTAAGGAAGAAGAAATAAATGTTGAAGTGAACATTCTACATGTTGAGCTGGAAGGTCAAGCCACCCGGAGCAACATGGAGAGGTCCAATGGAATTGGCCTTGAAAATCTAACTTGAAGGATGCAATGCAAGAAATATACATGTAATATTTTGTGAATTTTGAAAGCTTTTGTTCATAAATTTTTAGACATTGAAAACACTGAGGATGATGCACATTTTAAGGGGGAGGGGAATGTAACACCCTTAGACTATATCCCTAGTTTAAAAATGTATTTTTGTAAATGTCTATGAGTTCCCATGTGTCATAATTCTTTGTATATTTTTGAACATTAATATACATATAAATTGGCTATGGATGAGTTAGAACACTAGATGCTCGGGGACTAATGTATTCACCTAGGACAATGAGGAGGGGGTTTTGTATATATCATAAGGGGACAAGATTATGACCCTATATAACTTGTAGACGTTATAAATTTGACTAACCATTAATCTCCTTGCTTAATCCTTAAACATGTTTATGAGTTAAAAATATGGGTTAAGTGGATATTAGTTGTAATGTTGATAAGTGTATCATGTAAGTGAAATATCCATGCAAAATTTTTGGATCAGGATGGGTGAGAAAGGATTGGAAAAGGATAGTACACATCAGTTGAATGTGTATACCAATGCACAATGTGGAGGGTATGTCGAACAAAGTTTGTGGAATTAACAATTATGTAGCATAGTTGTTGAATGTTGGGGTGTTGAATGCACACTGCCCAAAAGTGAGAATGAAGTGCGATGTATCCCAGAATGTGAGACTAGAATGCTGATTTATTTGTCAATTAGAATCATTGGTGGAATGAAACATGTCTCGAGCCAAATTTAGATCTCTAATTTGACTAAATTGTAAAGGCAGTTGGGCTAGTTGGGAAACTTGAGTGCCAAATTTGAACCTGCAATCCTTTTGGTTGTTAAATTCTTAGCCTAGTTATGCCTCTGGTAATTCCATAGAAGTGGATAATGATGTATGAAGTTAACTTAGTGGAATTATAAGCACTAAGGACAGTGACGGTTATCACCGCTGTGCTAGTATAATTAATCTAAGTAATGAATTGTATAGTTTGACATGGATTTGGTAGTAGCTAGTAATATTAATTGTCAAGTGAGGAAACCTAAGAAAGTTGGGTCTGGTGAGAAGTCTTGTGGTGAATACATGATTCTCAACTCGAGGGTGGAGTTTTTCTAAGATATTTAAGAGCAAAACTAGACAGGGTTTGGTGGAACGTGGCTACCATGAATCTACTTTCTAGATAATTTGACTTCATATAAGTGCATAAAACTTCAAGTTAATTATAAAATGAATAAATGTATATTGTTTTGATAGAGATAAAATGTATGAATGATTATTTCTTAATTGACAAGTTGCTAAACATAATGTAAATGTTTTGCTAAAGAAATTGATTATATGACTGGTTCATGATGCTTGTTAAATATATAGTTAAATGATGGATTCCTTAGTTGGACATTGGTAGAGAATCCAATAGGTTCTAAAGGTTGTTATTGTTTTCCTTTTGAATGAATTATGCATTAATTGGACATTGGTAGCTAAGCAAATAGGTTCCAAAGGATGTAATGAATTTCTATATGAAGGATTGATTTAAGTGTATAATCCTTTAGAATTCATCATCTTGCAAGATTAAAATATTAATGGGGAATTGTTTAAATACTGCATGTTTGAGTATGAATGCTTACATGTTTGGTATTGTAGGACAAAGGAGATTGTTCCTTATTTATCCTATGAATACTTTGTATGTGTTGAAGGTTGATAAGTTTGTTAAATTGCCAATGTTTTCCCAAGAATGTAATTGTTTAAATTTGTAACCAGTTTACTAAGTGTTCTAAATGTAATGTGTTTGTACCTATGTTATTGGTTTTAATGGAATGGGTTTTGAAGCTTTGATTTCATAAAAAATTCCATTAGATAACTCAAGTTATGAAGTGCAAGGTTTTTGGGGTCTGTTGGAATCCCGCAGATGGTCATTTCCATCCTTTGGCCGTGTTTTCCTTAGCCCCCCCCAAAAAAATAAATAAATTAGTTGTTTAAGTGTCAATTGACGAGCTTTACACATGAATTTGGACAAGGTTTTATCACCTAAATACGACATAAGACCTGTTAAGTCCAATAGAAGTCTTTCCTTAGTTGTTTCCATGAAAATAATTGTGTTAGTATATGTAATCAGAGAGATCCTTGTGTTTTTTCAGTGCCAATCATGTCGAATTCCGAGTACCGATGTGCTAACGTCGGGATTGACAAGTCGGTGGTGTTTTGTTATTTTCCTTTTGGATGTGTCGAATTTCAACTAGTAACGTACCAACATCAGAATCAACAAGTCAGAGGTGTTTTGTTATTTTTCCTTTTGGCAGTGTCGAATTTCGATTTTCGATGCGCCAACGCCATTATAAAAAAAATAAGAAGTGTTTTTGTATTTTTCCTTTTAACTATGCCAACTTCTGACTTCCAAACGTGCTGATGTCGGGAATCAAAATTCATAAGAGTTTTGTTGGTTTTGTTTGGTCAGTGCCAACTTCTGATTTTTGGCATGCTAATGCCAAAAATAAGAATTTAGGAGGGTCATTGTTAGTTTTTTTCGTAAGGTTCTGAATTCTGACTTCTAACGTACCAATGTCGAAAATAAGATATCAGGAGTCGAGAGTGTTTTTATTTCATGTTTTTTTTCTATGGCGACTTGTGACTTCCTACTTCGGAAGCTGAAAAGGTTAGGATGACAGCTTTAATCCATTGGGACTAGTTGTTATGCTAATTTTTATCTGTTAATTAATGTTTAATGGTGAAATTTATGTTTAAGCCTGTTATTGTTTATGCTTCTGTAGTAGCAAGTGGTTTTGTCTTTCTATAATTGGTTTTGATTGTGTTTAATTGATTTTGCTTGTGATTTTTGAGTATGTGTTGTTCTTTGTGTGTGGTTTCGAGTTGTAGATGTTGATTTGAGAATATTTTGGTAGAATACATGCACACTACAGATTGCGTTGGACGTAACATAGTGCATGGGTGTGCTAGAGATTGGATCAGAGCACATTGTTGTATGTGATTGCTTCCTTGATTTTTATTATATGTTTTACCTATAGTAACGTACAAGGTATGTTACAAAAGGAATCAGGAAACATATGTCCTTTCCACAACTAGAGTATGAATGACTCTTGGTCAAGGGATCATTTTAGAGAATAGGGATGGATTTGTATCTAAGTACCATCACCTTCCCTTCAGTGAGCCTCCCCAATCTGGTTCCAGGAAGCAAATGTTGATATAAAAACACCTTGAATGTTTATTGGAATAGTATATTCAAGAGGGGTTGTTCCCTTCTTGAAGGCATGTGTCCTTATATTGATATGCATATTTTAGACTATCGTGGTTCACCTTTGCGAAAATTGTCTGGTGAGAGGTAGTGAGTTGGTATGACATAGATCTTATTAGGGTTGGGAAGATAGTATGGCCCCGATTACTTTTTTAGTACATTTATGAGCTTTCAATGAATACTTTTTCTGTAATTTCTTTCTCACAAGCATCTAAATATTGTATTTTTCCAATAAAATTACAAATTAGAAAAAATTCAAGGAAAAAAAAGTGTTAACTAGTTTAATATAGTCAAAGCAATATTGAACTTGTCAAATCAAATCTAGAAGCAACAAATAAGATAGACTAGGATTTTCTCATTTCATAACTTCACCTATGACATTGCAAGAAACAAAAAAGAAATTGCAACTACTATGGTGAAAACTTAGGAGTCATTTTATAGATATTGGTGCAACCATGATTGTGGTCACTAGTGCCATTGGTGCCACTAGTGTGCCCCATTGGTGCCATCAATGTGCCATATGGGTGCCACCGGTGCCAATCCCTACACTTTAGGAGCCACTCTGAGTGCCACCAAAAACCTTCTTCATTTGGTTGTAGTTGGTAGGTAGTTATGCTAAGTTATGCTCCAGTTACATTTAGTTATATGTCCTCTAGTTCAGTTAGTGCCAATATTGAATGGATGCATGGGGGTAGGCACCATTTCTCACCTACCTCATTAGTTTAACTGGTTTAACTAATTGAGAGACTGAATTAGACATGTGGAGTTGCACTAGTGAGCTCCGAGAGTGATTTAGACACTTATAGTTAGCCAGTCAGTTAGGATTGAGTTGGTAGATTCGAATCTTATCCACATGACTTGAATTATCCTTTATGTAACATCATTGTATATTGCTAGGATTAATGAAAGACATTGTTTTAATTTACTGGGCATTTCTTATCTGTTTCCTGTGAAATTTGTCTTGTTCAGTGTACAATTTTCATTCCATTCAATTGCATAATTATACAATTCAATTGCACTCATTGCATGTAGATCAATGGCACAGTAATTTAAACATGGTATCAGAGCATATTCAGGAAAGCATCAAGTCTTTCCAATCTCCATTGTACACCAGAAGCAGCTGGGTTTCCACATAATTCCTGCAAAGTGTGCATTGCTAACTCTGGATTCATCCAGAGAAGTCTCTGCAGGCGTGATGGACCCTAAGAAGGTGTACATGTTGAGATGGAAGGCTTGATTCTAACATGATTGAAAATTGTTTTTAGTTTTTGCAGTGATACTTATAGGTACTACGTAGCTTGATTTAAGAATTGACTGTTCGTAAGGAAAATTGATGGATTCCTCAGCTCTTGTACCCCAGATCCTTACACCCTTAAACTATGTTGATTGGAGGGAAGCTATGCAGGTCTCCTTGTGCAATCTTGGCCTGTTTAGGATGACTATGGGAAAAGAGACATAACCTCATCATCCTACTGAGAAAAATAACTTCTTGAATTGGTTGGACGAATCATTTGGCTTCCTTTGCACTCACATATCCCAGGATATCCTCTTTCACCTTGAGGGATTAGAGACTCCAAAATAATCTTGGGAGAATCTTAAATCATTGTTTGGAAAAAAACATGATCTTTGAGGGAACATATTGGAGAATGAGCTCATTTCATTGCACCCTAGAAGTTTCGAAACTATCCGACATTTTTTCACAAAATTCAAGTCACTAGCATTGCAGTGTAAGCAATGCGGAAAAGAGAGGAAAGATGAGAAACTGGTTCTATCAGTACTGAGCAAGCTTGGGTTAGAGTAATCTTTCTTCGTCTCTACCTTCCATCCCCAATTGGAAGATTCCTTCTCTAGATGGCTTTGCTTAGTATTTAATACTAGAGTAGGATAAGTTGGTTCAAATGGGAGCGCTCCCAACTTCCAAGAATCAACCTCTTCTGATGTCAGACTCAACCAATGTGCAAGATAAAGGGAAGTACAAGGGGAATGATCCCAAAGCCTCTAATTCGAATCCAAAAGAGAGTCAAAAGTCTTCCGAAGGAGCCTTGGGCTCCAAGAACATAAAAAGTTTGAAAAGACTAAGTGTATGTATTGTATGAGGGGCTTTCATTTAGAAATCTAGTGCATGAAGAAGACCCTCAACCAGTTGAAAACACTCCTTGAATAGAACAATATTTCCCTTCCACAAGGTGTAGAGATGTCTGATGATGGAGAGCAGATTGAAGAAATTGAGAGGTTCCATGCCTTGAAGGTGGGCCTCACTCCGTCGAAGGCTTACTTGATAGATTATGGAGCATCCAACAACATGGTTTCCTCTAGGGAATCCTTCACCACTCTCACTCCATCAGGAGGAGCTAGCACTCACATGGGAGATTACTTCCAAATCCTGGATTGTAGGAGAGGTTAAATTAAAATACAACATGATGAGTTCAATAATGTACTCTGTGTGCCCTCTCCTACAACAAAGCAAGTTGTTCAAGATGATGAAGAAGAAAAATCTACAACACAGTCAATTCGAATTGAAGAAAGTCTCCTTGGAGTGACTCCTTCCCCTGATACTCC
This sequence comes from Pseudotsuga menziesii, assembly GCA_001517045.1. NCBI lineage: Eukaryota > Viridiplantae > Streptophyta > Pinopsida > Pinales > Pinaceae > Pseudotsuga > Pseudotsuga menziesii. Next base: position 239,863 of record LPNX011112941.1, read on the forward strand.
AGAAGTTTATGAGATATATGATATCTCATCTTCTCATATGGTTGATCCAGAAGAAGACATCCAAATATCTATTATTGAAGAAAACTCTCCTTCTATTCTATGCAAACATTCTCCAATGATTCTTTTATTTTAAATTATGTGCAAAGTTTTCCAGTGATTGTTTCAGAAAATGAAGATGAATTTGATTTCTCTATCTCTAATGTTGTTTCTGGTGTGTAAAAAAGTAATGCTTTGGATATTTTGGAAGAAATATCATATTTTAGGAGTGGTCCATTTACTCTCTTTGATCTAGATCTTCTAGAAAATTCCTACATGATTGAATGCACCAATACTTAGAATTTTGTTGAAGAAGGAGAAAACTGTGCATCTATCATTTCGGTGGGGCACTTGGAACCTTTGTTCTATACTCTTGGATATGATATGATATTATTTGGATCTGATATGACCTTATTTGTTTCAAGTTTTAAGTTTCAAGAGCCTGCATTCATGCTTGTAGCTGGTCTCATCAATTTTGGTTTGAACTTATAAAGTACCGCAAGTCTCTTTCAATATTGTTGTTGGGTATTTGATGTCGGTTTTCTCTCATGAATTTGTTGATATTATATTTTTTGAATTATTATTTATTTTTGAAGATATATCATATTATGAATCTCAAGCATGTGCTCTCCACAGTCCCAGGGATTCTCTACCTTTCTATTTGGTCACATGCTCATCTCCTCGCATAACTAGTAAAGATGGAGACATTCTACATTCACCCGAACACTTGCTCTTAACACTTGGAGCTGATTTTACCTCACATGGTTTGATGCTCAAGGCTGCAATATATCATTTTCTTGGGTTTTCCTCACATGGTTCGAATTCTCAAGCACTTTCTTCTCTCATCAGTTGATCTTAGTTTCTCGACATGGGTCCAGTTTCATCATGCAGTTGTCTATCTTCCTGATTCAGTTGAGCATTTTATTCTTCTTCCAAAGAGGAAAATTCCTCCATAAATAATATTAGTTTGGAGAGGCTCACATGCACAGTTCCAGGATGCTACTGCACAGAAGAACCATGTTGCTACAAATTGCAACATAGTTTTTGCAAGTTATTTTACAAAGAGGAAGAATTTTCTCCTGAGAATAGCTTGTATTTCACGTTCTTACTTATTTTGAGGGGGTGGTTTCCCATGAGGGTTTCCCCTATTTCCTTGGCTTATTAAGCAACTTTTACTTCTTTTAGATTGTAATGGGTGACTTTTGGCCTTGTTTCCAGGGCCCACAGTTGTCCAAGTTAGGATTAAGGGGGGGTGTTAGGATTTATATTCCTCCCTTGTCCAGATACAATCATTACATCATTTTCCTAACTTAGTATTCATTTTCTAGAGTTTGGTACCACCATGATATTGGTGCTACTGGTGCCACTGGTGCCATTGGTGCCACTCGTGTGCCCCATTGGTGCAATCAGTGTGCCATCTGGATGCCACTGATGACAAGCCCTACACTTTAGGAGCTACTCTAAGTGCCACCACCAACCTTCTTCAGTTGGTTGTAGTTGGTAGGTAGTTATGCTAAGTTATGCTCCAGTTACATTCATTTAGATGTCCTCTAGTTCAGTTAGTGCTAGTATTGCATGGTTACATGGGGGTAGGTGCTATTTCTCACCTACCTAATTAGTTTAACTGGTTTAACTGATTGAGAGACTGAATTAGACATGTGGAGTTAGACTAGTGAGCTCCAATAGTGATTTAGACACTTCTAGTTAGCTAGTCAGTTAGGATTGAGTTGGTAGATTCAAATTCTCCTTTATGTAACATCATTGTATACTGTTGGGATTAATGAAAGATATTGTTGTAATTTATTGATCATTTCTTATCTATTTCCTGTGAAATTTGTCTTTTTTAGTGTACAATTTTCATTCCATTCAACTGCACAATTATACAATTCAATTGCACTCTTTTCTTGTAGATCAATGGCACAATAATTTAAACAAGGAGGACTCTCTTATGCATATATTTTGAAATTCCAAAAGAATAATGCACATTTCAGAGTGATTAGATTCTCACAAGCATGTAGGATTTGTAAAATATATATATTTGGCCACCTAATAAAGGGGCACAAGTGGAACCATTTTGTGTTAATGAGGTTGTGTGCATCAAATAATATGCACTTATTGCGTAAATTACACATATTTGGTTATCATAAAATGCATCTAGACATGACTTGTCATCCCTCCCCTTTTCCTTATCCAAAGTTGGATGTTATCAATTGCTACGTTTATAAAATTAAATGGAGGGAGATGAGCTATAGTAAAGGGGCTATAGTCCAAAGGTACTTTCTGGAAAAAAATATGAGATAGTCACGAACTAATTTTGGGATCAAGTAAACCAAATTTAACACTAGAAACTTTTTTATTATTAACATCCTCCTATACTTTAACATAATGAGGAAAAATATGGTCAAAGCATGATTTATTTATTATCTAGTATAGAGTACATATTTGTGCTTTACATGAGATTTTAGCCAATAATCTCACTAATTAGTCTCTATCTAAATTTTCCATCAATATCCACCAAATTCGGTTATAGAGGATGTTTCCTAAAGAATGTCTCCAATTCGTTATTGAACCAAAGCTTCACATCAAATATCTCTAAACACTCTACCCATAAATGATTTACCCATTCACATTTTTTATAAACATAATAAACATTGTCGTTGTAACCAAAAATCAAGCACATATGTTGTTTCCTAGGTCCATTCCATTCTCCTTGAAAGTGATACTATATCAAATTAAAACTATGATAAAAGTCCTCGTAATATTATTTGGTGGAAAATACAAAAGTTGTAACCATATCTCCAAGTAAGACAATCCAACTAGAAGAGTTTCCTTTTCCAAACCATATTCAAAAGGGGACAACTACATTCCTCATATGCATTGCAATCTTTCCATTAAGGAAAGGAATTTATGACTCATGATGTCACCATGTTATATGTGATATACCTTGATAAGTCAAAACATCACAACATGGATTAAGTACCCAATAGGAAGACCTCTATCATATATTGAATTGAGCTCAGTAATTCATGAAGGTAGTAATACAGTAGTACTCATCATTTGATATGTAATGTGCGTAGAAAGTATTAAGAATAAATGATCTATGTATTCAATGGAGAAAGATCATATCTTGATATATTTATCATAAAGGAGTGGGCATAAATTATAGAACCATTATTTTCTAGTAATGAAGGGAGGAAAGGTTGGGTGTAGTTATATGAATAGGTTATGCATTTATTCATGATAAGCATAATCAGATTTTGGGTCTCCTTCTTGTTTACTTTCTATAATGACATGTTATGTGTAATAGAACAACAAATATGCTTAAATGTGTTAATTTAAATGGTGGAAACTATCAAATTTACAAGGGGCTATGTTTTGAAATTTAAACCCTAGCAAGTGCACATTTAATAACACAAATACATAAAGATATAGAGAATAATATATGTATCAATATTTTGATGCCATAACAAGATAAATCATTGGGGACCCCTAATCAAGATAAGTTCAGCATACCTATATTTTACATTGTTCAACATAAGAGTTCATGTGGGGTCATTATTACAAGTTTTGATTTAACTCACACCACCAACCTAAAACCCTCCTATGAGTTAACTCACATCAATTGGAATATAGGTGGATCTAGCCATGACACCAAGAGATATACTATTTTGTTCTAATTCTAGTTCTACACAACATTGTTTAATCGAAAACAATCCAAGACTAATGATTTTCCATCAGTGTTAAGCAAACATCGATGGCACGACATTAGCGTTGAATTGTCGTCGCTTAAGCAACGCTGTGTAGAAATAGAATTAAAAAAATAGTATATTTCTTAGTGTCATGGATATATCTACCTATATCACTCAACATAAAATCATAGCTATAGTTCAAAGCATAAGCTCTTCTTAAATTATAAATTCATTGTGGCATATCTACTTTGGAAAATGTGGGTAAGTAATTTTTATGCAACTAATGGTGACCTAATAGGATATAAAGGATAGGGTCATGGTAACCCTAGTATAGCCTTGAATGGTTTTTAACTATGGTGAAAATTTCATGTATTATAACTATTTCCTCTTTAAAGTGGTAAGTTTCCAAATCTTTTCCTTCTATTAATTTGTAGTTTACTTAAAAATACACATGTAATATTATAATACGAATAAAGGAAATGGGGGGTATATTTCTTATCACATGATTACTAGAGATGAATTTGGGTTGTAGATGTGGAGGATTGGAAGCTCCATATACTGTAACATATATGTAGTTTTTCATCATGTATGAGTTCCCTTCAATTCTCACTGCCAACATAATTGCATCTTTAGACATGGAAGGGGATTGTTTGTACAAATCAAGAGTGTAGAGAGGAGAGATGAAGTTATAACAAATCCTTATTACATAATGTACTTGTATACCCATAGTATTTTCTAATAAATGTATATATTCTTACTTTCCCATTTCCATTATAATATTGTAAAATTATTCAATTTTCACATAGCCTTAACCAAGAGGGATGACCTAAAAATTCTTGGAGGATTCCATGAGTGTGATATATAGCATAGTTGATGGTTTCTCTCATGGTTGTAGACAATATTTAAACTAGTTGAAAACTTTTCCAACTTATACTACTTACTCAATCAATGGGATCAATAACTCCTTTTACCAGGTAGAATCCTTCAACCCGTAAAGTATGTTTATTAATTCTACCACATGTTACTATGTGTGTTTGAGGAAAGTTGTTAGACAAACATATTCTTACATGACCTACTCACCTTTTATTTTATTGACCACCTTTTTAGTCTCTTGTGGTAATTTAAAAATGTTACAAATATTATTCCCACTCATCAATCACACTTATGCCTTGGGAAGCTTGTAATAGATATCCAAACTTGAAGGCTTAAACTAGCCTATGTATTTTCCATTTTGTTCATTATTGATTAATTTATTGCCAATTTCACCATGGGTATTCAACCATAAAACTACCTCTTTTTTTGACATAAGATATGGCCTATAATCTATATATATTCATTACATGGTGGTAACAACTCTATCTATATGTTATGGATTACAAAATAAACTTCAAATGGAAATGTAGTGTGAAATATTTCAATTGTTCATGTCAATACATAAAGCGATTGGGATTTCTCCTTATCGACACATAAGGATTGAAAAACATTTTTTTATCTAATATAAGGGTGAAGTGTGATAATGGAATAAGGGCTATAATCTTCCAAGAAAAATCTCCAAGTTCTTTTCATAGTTTTTGAAAAACAAATCTTGCAGCAAAAAGGGTCATTATCTAATTTAGAAATCCAATGGATGTAGCTATATGGATATACTTAGTATCAAGGTGCATGCTATGGTTTCCATTATGTAATCCAATGTCTTCAAATGAGTGGTGCACATTATGGTTTTCATAAATAGACATGGGTTAAAGCATGGTATTCTAATAGGATATTTATAGGTTGCATAGCCATAGGCATAGTTAGACATTGTTAGGCCATAATGTAACGGCCTCGGGCCAAGCAAACTCGTATACACCACCTTCATGCCCATATGAGCCAAGCGCTCCTGCCCAAGAGGCTAGCTTGGGATCCCGACATGGAAAAGCGTGTTCCTTGGAAAGTGTGGTGGCTTGAAATAGGGGGCCCTTGCCCAAATGGTCGAATGATAAACATAAGCGAAGTGGGGCATGTGATCCATGCATGGAAACACTCCCACACTTACCAGGTTGGTGCATGGAAATCCCAAGTAAAGGGGGAGTATGGAACTTTGGAAACTAATGTGGGATGGAGTGCCAGAAGCTTCACACACTCATGTGGACCAAGGGGTGTGATTAATGTTGGGAGAGAGGGCATGATTAACCAAGTTCCCACATAATTCACAAAATATGCACCCAAATCCACGAAGGATGACGCAGAAGGGACACGGCGGATGTTCGGAAAGGATCAAGCACACTTGTGGGAGTTAGCTTGGAAGAGCACTTGGTTAGAGGCTACACATCAGCGAGGGGGATGCTTTGGCATGGGCTCTAAGAAAGGGTGTGGCCACTCTTGGTTCACACCCGCCCACATAGTGAAGCTATAAAATAATGAAGTCCAAACAAGGATGGAAGGATGGTGGAAGTCAGGGGCACAAATAAAAGGTCATCTCGAGAGGCGCTTTTGAGATTCATCAAAGTGTTTAGATGCACTCATATCGCTCAAGGAATATCACTAGAAACAGAAAGGGGCCTGTGTAATACAATGGCCTAACAAGTTGTGTTTTTAAGAGCTTGTCTTGGGAATCACTTTAACAGCAACAGATGGGGGTTTTGTAGCAGTTGTGAAATAGGTTTAGTTGGAAGGTAGAGACGAGATGGGAGTCTACAACAGGAGACAATTTGCTTATTTCTTATCTAATCTACAAAATCACATGTTATATAGTTTGGGTGCACATTAGAGCTCTGCCAGTTTTGGAAAATCCATTGTTATAATAGTTGGGCTTAATATAAAAACTTAAGGGGTGTGCTTGTTGGGCCACCTCGCTCATACACTTGTCTCTTACTTTTATACTTAGTATGAATGTTAAGAAATTGGTCAAGTATGGATGTTATTATAACATGCTAAGTAAGTAAACATTTTAAGATTTCAAGTGACCAAATTAGATTCTATAGGGCTAAGGTGTAGTCTGTCGGTAAGTGCTTGAGCAACCAACCCTTCAAGGCGCTTCGTGGAAGTGTCACACAACTCCGATAGCCAAAAAAAAGTTGGGCGCTAGTCATGGCTATGAAAAATGGTATCAGAACTCAGTTCAGGGCGTTGAGACTCAGTTTAAGATGCATTTTGTGTGCGTTTGAGGTTTTCTAAGGTTGTTGCAGTACAAAATCACTGCACTTCCACAGTGTTGCAGTCGATTGAGCTATTGAATTTGTAGTTCACTAAGAGTTATGAAAGACCGTGGAAAGGGCACTGAAGTTTGGGTGACTTGGAACCTTAGTCATCCAAGTGAAGGGGAACTCATTGAAATCTCTTGTCGAGGTTCTTATTTGGGGAACCTCAAGTGAAGCAAGTAAGTCAGACAAAACCAAGGCTCAGCTGAGAAGACATCATGGGTAGACTTGCAACCTGCCTAAGCAGGTGTTTTAAAGGTTAAACTTAGTAGACATAAGCAAAAAGTCCAGCCAGGAAGCTTGTTGGGTGACGGGAGAGCTGTGAAAGATCAAGAGCACACTAAAGAATGGAAATAAGAGGACCGAGGGTTTTCAAACTGATACTTGGATTAAGTGAGGGTCGAGATTGGAAAGAGAGTTGCAGAACTGGTGTCAGAGTCATAGGAAGAACTGGAGGCACCTTCTGATGGAGAGGAATCCATTCATGAAGAGCCAAAACAAAAGTCCACCATGTTGAAGAATTAGATCACTACACTTGAGAGGAACACGGAGAAGTGATCTAAAGCTCTCTACGCTCATGGGGAGAAGGAAACACCTTGATTAACGAAATGGATAGGATGCGAAAGGATTTTAATGAAGTCATGGAGGAATGTAGAGATGAGACGAAAGATTTGCATGCTATATTTTAGAAAGAAAAGAAAGGCGAGGTTTAGAAAATTGAATCACTTATGGAGAAATGTCAACTTCTCTTGAAGGATCAATATGAAACAATCGCCTTGCTAAAGCATGTATTAGCTAGCAGGCCTAACTTGGGAGAAATGATGAAGATTTGGATGAAGGAACCAGAGCCATTTGATGGGATGTGGAGTAGTACCTAGAGAAGATGAGAGGAATATCTAATGATTATAAGGTAATTGCAGTTGCAATGTTCCTCACTGACACAACAAATTTATGGTGGAGGAATTGGGCAAAATATGTGACCGCCAGCAAGGTGATAAAATGAATTGAAAACTATGAGCATATGAAATCGTATTTGAATGCATAGTTTGGTCCAGGAAACCAAGGGTGGGTTTCCTGAAATGAGCTTATGATGATCAAGAGCATGAGACAAATTCGAGCCCACATCAAGGCCTACACTAGTGTGATGCTAGAAATCAAATCCATGAGCGATGATAATCGTTTGTATCATTTTATGAAGGGTCTTCAGAATTGAGCACTTGAGCGCATGCATACTTGCATCATCAACAGGTTAAGACCCTTTATGAATCTATCATTGTTGTATACAAGTTGCTTGATTACTAAGTAAACAAAAAGGACGAGGCTAGAGGTAATGAAAATGGTGGTGAGAAGGGCCAAGGCAATTTTAAGAAGAAATCAAAGATCAAACCTAAGAATGGGGGAAAGCATGATTAATAGGAATCCAAGAATTGAGAAGCTCCTAAAGATAAGGATAAAATGATTTCATGTTACATTTGTAGCAAGTACCACTATGCGAAGAACTGTCCCTTGTGTCCACAGAAGTTAGCTACAGTGGAACAAGAGAAGTCATCGATGGATATTTTTCAAGTGCTAAACGTAGTTTTGGAAGAACTGAAAGTCACGGCGGAAGTGGAATTAACTAAGTTGAGATATGTTCTGGAAAAGATAAATGGGAAGCAAGTGTTTGCATTATTAGATAATCGATCTATGCATAATTTCGTCAAACATGAAATCATGAAGTGGCTCAAGCTGTAGGTTGAGCCGTGTTGGGATTATTTAATCCTCCTTTGTCCAATACAGTCTATTTGGTTATTTTTCCTAGCTTAGGAAGTTAATATTATTGTAGAGTGTGGGTGACACACCTAGGGGAAATATTCCACTTAATTCATCCACATGCATGAGTTTATGTGCCCCAGGGACCAATCCCTACATTCTACGAGCCCAATCTGAATGCCACTAGTAGTGTCCTTTAATAGAGCTTGGTAGGTAAGCGGTTATGTTGAGTAATCCTCCAGTTACTTTCATTTAGATCAAAATCAGTTAGGATAGCTCCAATTTTTCATGCATGCAGGGAGTGTAGTTCCTTTTGTCCACCTACATAATCAACTAACTGATTGTAGACTGATTTAGACATCCAAAGTTAAACTAGTGAGCTTCAGTTGTGATTTTTCCACACTGAGTTAACTAAATAGTCAATTATAGTTGGTAGATTTGAATCCTATATTTAGCATTCGAATTCTCTTTATTGTACTACCATTGTATTACTGATTAATTAATGAATATTAATGGTGTGGTTATCTCAGAAATCCATGTTCGATATATCTGAAATTTATGTCATGAATTCTTTGCCTAGTGTATATTGATCTTAATTATTCCATTGCGTAATTCCTTTCCAATAGCTCTCATTTCATCCTATAGACATATGCTTCTCAAATTTAACATGGTATTGGAGCCTTGTTCAGGCTAGCAGCAAACCTCAAAAACCTCCATTGTGCCCCAAAAGCAGCTGAGTTTCCACATAATTCTTGGAATCATAGCATTTCTCCCTCTGGATTCTGTTCAAAGAAGTATATCCAAGTGTGATGAACTCTAAAAAAGTGCACATGTCGATGTCAAAAGGTTTGAACTGACATATTATTGTGAATTGGTTTGTTTTGCAGTGATTTTTTGCATGTACCTATGTAGCTTTTGAAATATTTGACTAATCAACATATAGTGAAATGGAGAATTATTTTGCTCTTACACATAGAATCCTTAAACCATTCAATTACATTGATTGGAGGGAATATATGCAGATGTCCTTGCACAACAAGGGATTGTGTAGGATGACAATGGGAAGAGAAGATGAGCCCTAGTAGAATGTTGAGAAATCCAAGTTTCTGAACCGGTTAGATGAAGCCTTTGGCTTCATGTGCATTCACATCTCCAGGGATCCTTTGTTTCACCTTGAGGGACTCAAAAATCTAAAGGGAGCATGGGACAATATTGAATCTTTGTTCATCAAACAATATGAGCTTAGATGCCATATTTTGGAGAATGAACTCATTGCACTGCATCCCAACAGTTTCAATACTATTCAACAATTCTTTTCAAAATACAAAGCTCTAGTACTACAATGCAAAAAATGCGGGATAGAAACGAAGGATGAGAAGCTTGTGGTGTCAAATCTAAGAAATATTGGCTCAGAATTCTCAGTCTTTATCTCTACTTTCCATTCCAGAAGAGTTTCCATTCCAAATTGGAAGATTCCTTCTCTAGATGTTTTTGTAGAGTCTTTGATCCAAGAGAAATAAAAATTGATTAAGATGGGAGTGCTTCAAGCCTCCAAGAATAAGGCACTCTTAGCTTGAGACTCTAGCAATGCGCAAGCAAGAGGGACTCAAAAAGGGAAGGAAACCAAAAATAATGCTTCGAAGCCAAAGGAAAATCAGAAATATTCTGATGGAGCCTCAGGTTCCAAGAAGAAGAATAAATTTTAGAAGACTCAATGCTCCTACTATATGAGAGGATTTCATCCAGAAAGTCATTTTATGAAGAAGAACATTGATCGAATGTAAAAAATCCTTGATCAACACAATATTACCCTCCCTGAATGCGCAAGGAAGACTGACTTTAGAGAATAGACCGAAGATCATGATGAGAGATTCCATGCACTGAATGCTAGTTGTTCAAATCACATGCCTTCCTCATTGATTCAAGAGCCTCCAATCATATGGTTTCATCTAGAGAATCACTCTCTTCATTACAAAATACAAATGGTTTGAGTATTCACATGGGTGATGATACCAAAATTTGAGCTAAAGGAAAGGGTTCTATCAAGTTATAGCATGGAGTGTTCAGAAATGTACTCTATGTTCCCACCTTAGCTGCAAATTTTTTATATGTATATCAGACGACTCATACTGGCTCAGTGGAGATCATAGATATATCAACTAGTAATATTATAGAGAAAGGTGTTTCAAACCATGCCTCAAAGGCATATGAATTCTCACACTTTTTGCCATAGGCATATCCAATACAACCTCAGTTTCCATTCGAAATGTTAGAGAATTAATATACCTTAGTACTATGGTCTTACAGCTAGGATGAATTTTCATTTGTCTTGTACTTATGTTATATGATTCTACTTAGGTTATATTGATGAATCTTGGTATATTAAGTGATTCATGGATCATTAACTCATAGTTGAGGTGCTACACTATGATCATCCTAAAATTTGAGGAACTCTAGTTTGATCATCCTAACAACCCAGGCGCCCTCATTGATGACAAACCACTCCTTATCCCTTAAATCAGGGAATAGTTTTGAATAGGGGCGTTAGTGTGTGAATGTGGTTGTTTTGTGGTCTTCTTGGGCATTTATTGGCTCCTGGAGACTCTCCAACTCACACATGTGTTCCCTCATTCCTAGCATGCCTTCATTTATGATCCAACATGCCTCCATCCATTTTCACACTTGCATTTGTGACTGTTTGGTATGGTTTGGGAGCCTATTGGTCAACCTACGAGGATTTAGGGGTCAAATACCATCCTGACACTTGTATGCATCCAGATGGCCTCCAAGGGATCACAAATTTTCCTCGTTGTATTATAAGTATGTACCATACATATGTACAACAATGTTTCTGTCACACAGTGCGCAAGAATAAATGGAGCAGACTCATGTATTTATCACTCCATTCAACTATTTTGAATGGAAGGCCGAAATGGTGATCCAGTTTAGGTCGAAATGCTTGTACATAGTCACCATGGGGACTAAGACTGAGCCCAACTCCGTTGTGTAGAAATCGAAGTACTTCAACAGACTTGATGAGGAATTTGGTATGCTTTGTCTCAGAATTTCAAGAGACCTTATCTTCCATGTATAAATTCTTGGCACACCCAATAAAGTTTTTCTCAAGATTGAGTCACTATTTGGGAATACCAATGAGATGAGAGGCCATCATCTCGAAAATGAGCTAATATCACCAAGTCCATATCACTATAAGATAATACAAGAATTCTTCACCAAGTTCAAAGTGTTGGTGCTTCAGCTAAAACATTGTGGCATAGAGAATAAATATGATCATCTTATATTTTATATCCTTTCTAATATAGGACCTGAGTATTCTATGTTTGTTTCGACATCCCACTCAAGCAAGCTCATAGGTAGAAATTGGAGGATTCCTGTGCTAGCAGAATTCATGGAGTCATTAACTTAGGAGTAAGACAAGTTAGTGAAAATGGGTACCATCAAATCCACCAAGGATCAATCCATTGCTACTGGTGTGTCAAATCAATCCAGAGGCAAGAATAAAGTGAAGGGTTTGAAGCAACAAAGAGAGAAGGAGAAGAAGCATTCAGATACAGAAAGCTCCAGTTCAATTGACAAGGATTCAAAATCCAGGAGGATTAATAACAACAGAGAGAGACCCACATGTGGTTAATACAAAGGTTCACATCATGAAATATCTTATTTCAGAAAGAATATGGACATCATGACCAATCTCCTTGAGGATAACAATATTGATGTTCCAGATTTTGCAAGAAGAGGGAGGCGCAAACAAGAAGATGATAAGCCTGAACATGCTTTGTGTTCTTGGGAGAAACACATTTCTCATATATCTATTTATTATTTACATTCTGATATATCAGAGTCTGAAACCTCCATCCCTTCCTTCTAATAAACCCCAAATAGTTCACCAAAATTTCTTAAAAAAACTAGTCATTTTTCATTAGTTTCCGATGTGTCTTCTGAAAGCTCTTTCCCACTCCATTCAGATCATTCCTATTATGATTCTGAAGGTGATGTACAGGTTTTCATACATCTTATGACAATCATAAACTCATTTACCCAACCATTTTATTCCCAAAAGACCCAACAACCCGCAAGTTCACTAGTTGGAAAATCTCATAATTGCCTAGTTTCCAATGCTATGTCACTTGTGTATGTTGCTTTTATGTCTTGTATCTCATTTATTGGTTGGAAAGCCATGGAATTGGACTTAATCAGACTGCTGTTCCATATGTCTGGACTTGATCTCACCACCTATGGTTAAAGTTTCAAATCTCCAAACCATCTAGGTTCACTCAACTATTAATGTGATCTAGTTTCCCACTCTTCTCCCACTATGGACCCATTCGCTCACGGAGACACCATAATTCTGATATTTTCTGTTGTATATGAAATATATTCTGATATTTCAGAGCCTCATGATATTTTTACAGATTTATGAAGGTGTTTCATCAAATTGGGAAGAATATTCATGGTTTTATTCATGATATGACAACTACACATGAGGCAGATTTTGTTGAATCTTTTGATGTTATTTAGGAAAGAGTTTGCAGTGATATCTTTTCCATGATTGATTATGATTCTAGATCATAGTATGACTTCATAAAAATATATTCTTATGATGCTCCTCCATCAGCAAATGATGACCATCAAGGGGCCTCTCCACATGTTCTTTGTCTTCAACACATTGATGCACAAATGCATGATCTTGGCATCCACAACATCTTCACCAAGTCCATCACCAAGAAGTTGTTATTTCAATAGACCTGATGAGGCATTTGGTATGCTTTGTCTCAGCATTTTGAGAGACCTTATCTTTGTTATATTTTTATCATTCAAGATAGCATTATGATCTTAGGATATTTAACTGAGAGAATAACATGCACAGCAATAAGACACAAGAGACAAGAGACACAAATAATTTTCCTCAGGGAAACCATAAAGGAGAAAACCCCGCAACTTCCTGAGAGATAGAATCAGCACCAAAAGTAAAACCCAAAAACATAAAGATGATCTCCCGACAACAGTAGTCTCTCTCTCTTGTCCCAACAACTTCTCCTCTCACTCATGCGCCCCAATGAGTGAGTGTGTGTGTGTGATAAATAGAGAGGCTCACTCTCTATTTATATTCTTTCGTTCACTTGAAACCCACTCCAACATGTCGGCCTCACTTAAAAATTACTTACTAGAGCCAACATCTCTAGGAGTGTCTAATAACCCTAGTGCCCCACAACTTGTGGGGACTTTTCCTCCTCCTTCCAAAAAGGAGGTTTATCCTTAACACAATGGTGGGGACTATTGTCCTAAATTACAATGACTCACCTAGGGTTGACTTCTCTAGGATAGTCTAATAACCCTAGGGCCCCACAACTGCGGGGACTTTAAACCTTGACCAAAAGGAGGGTTACCCATAATAACTTGACATGACTTGTTTACATTATAGAAACTTCCCAGAATAAACATTGGGGTATGAAATGACTCAATTACATTACAGACACATCCCAAAATAAACATTGGGGTACAATACATAAGATATACAGATGAATACATTCCGAAGTTACAGTTACATCAAAAATCCCTCTTAACTAGGAAGGTATTCTCTTGACACAATTTATCAGTACAAGTCTTCTTCTTTGTATCATCTGGATCATCATCGATTCCTTGTCATCTTCACCTTCAAGTCATCTCCATCTTCAAGTCATCTTCATCTTCAAGTCATCTTCATCATCGGATCTGGATCATCACTTGATCTGGATCATCATCACTGGATCTAGATCATCACTCGATCTGGATCATCACTGCTGGATCATCATCACGAGTGCTATCTCATGATTCTTCTCGTCACAGGAAGTTCTACAGAGCCAACCCTTTTTCATGCTGATTGTAGGCCTAGCCTCCATGTAGGTCTTCTTCTAGCACTTATATTTGACCCTAAGTCAGAATGGCATGCCCAACACTTATATCTGATCATGTAGGAACCAATCCTATAATCATATCAGAAAGGCACACCCAGCACTCACATCTGACCATGTGGGAACACCTCCCACAACCCTGTCAGAAAGGCCCAGCACTCACATCTGTCAACTAATGTCGAAAAGGCTCAGCACTTACACTCAGGCATGCGAGGAACCAATCCTCCATGCCGAAAGGTTCTGCACTTACATCTAACAACCAATGTTAGAAAGGCTCAGCACTTATATTCGACCATGCAAGGAACTAATCCTTCATGCCGAAAAGGCTCTGCACTTACATCTGACAACCAATGTTAGAAGGGCTCTGCACTCACATCTGATCATGTAGGAACCAATCCTACAGTCACATCAGAATGGCCCCCAGTCCCAGACTGAGCTTTCCTGGTAACTGACCAGGTGCCTCCATTCTCCCAGAGAATGGCATCAGTCCTTATATCTGATCAAGTGGGAACCAATCCCTCAATCACATCAGAATGGCCATGAACTCACATCTGATCATGTAAGAATACATCTTATAGTAGTATCAGAAAGGCCCTCAGTCCTAGACCAAGTATTCCTGGTAACTGACTAGGCACCTCCATTCCAAGAATGGCATTCAGCCCTTATATCTGATCATGTAGGAACCAATCCTACAGTCATATAGGAATGGCTCAGCACTCACATCTGACATGGAATGAACCAATCCTATCACCATGACAGAATGGCTCAGCCCTTACATCTGACCATGGAAGGAACCAATCCTCTCACCATGTCAGAATGGCTCTAGGTCTCATCATTTCCCCTTGGAGGAAACCTCGATTTGGAGAACACCAAGATTCTCCCTGAAGTACTCAAACTTCACCCTAGCCAATGGATTTGTCAACACATCAACTATCTGTTTGTCCGTCGTAACATACTAGAGCTTCACTGCTCCCCTCTGCACCATATCCTTGATATAGTGATACTTGATCTTTATATGCTTTGACTTGTCATGGAACAATGGATTCTCCGACAACTTCACGCAACTCTGGTTGTCAAAATGTATACAAGTAGCATCCATCTGGAGATCAAATAAATCAGATAGTAGCTTCCTCAGCCATACTACCTCACAACTAGCTGAACAAGTTGCGACATACTCTGCTTCAGCTGTACTCAGTGCCACACAGGATTGCTTCCTGCTAAACCAAGATATCACACTTGATCCCATACTGAAGCAACACTCTGAAGTGTTCTTCCTATCGATGGCACTGCCCAATCTAAATCAACATAACCTTCCAGGTTAATCTTCTGATTCATATCATACTTGAGCCCATACTCAACTATACACTTTGCAACCATCAAGTGAATATGTCTCAATGTGTTCATAGGAAAGCAAATATCGGGTCTTTTATCCATTAGGTACATCAATGAACAAATCATTTGACGATACATCGCGGCATCAACCGACTCTGATGAAGCAACAATCAAGAGCTTTAGGTTCGATGCCATAGGTGTGGTCATGCAGTCCATCATCCTGAACCTATTTAGGATCTCTACTGCATACTGCCCTTGTCCACACCTCCATGCCTAGAAAATAGTGCATCGACACATAACAAGAGCATCACTGGTCTTCCACCTTCAACCTTGAAGCAAATGTTGGAATCCACTTTACTCTCAGTAAAGCCTAGAGTCATCAGTAATCTATCCATCTTGTCGTACCATGTCGAACCTCAAGATCTTCTGCAGTCACTCCCTCTGAAGTATCATACTCCCTCTGTCTTTCGTACTCTATGCACTGAAACATTTTGCATTGGAGTGACAAGTAGCTTCCTCTTCTACTAATATTTTATGTATCCATCTAGGATCATTGGATACTGAGATCCTCTATCTTGAACTTTTTCAAAAGTTCTTCTCCCACCCATCTCTGAGCTTGTCATCCTCTATAGGCTTTCATCTTCAACCTTGTAGCAAAGGTTAATATCTTCATCAAGCTCCTCATGTATGTGTTATCCAATGGGTGTCTTCTGAACTCGTACAATGCCTTCTTTCATTTGCACACATGATTCTTCCTGTCATGTGTCTCAACTCCCACTGGATGCAAATGTCTCTTTGTAGTCTATGCCTTCTTTCCAGGAGAAGCCTCATGCTACGAATATTTACTGCATCCTAGACATCATTCTTATTGAACTGGTCTTCCCTTTTCATAGCTGGAAGGTTCTGCATCAATGATGTCGCTGCATTCGTCATATTATTTTTCATCTTGAACTTGTCGTTACTTGTTCTTCGGAACAAGTCTCATCCTTCTTTGTTTATAGGCAATTGTGTATGTGATTTTTCCTACAATTCAAATGCATTTGTATGGTTAGAAACATTTCATAAGGAATATTCATAATGGCAATTTCTTATGCATAAATATATGATCATGCAACTATTTTAGGCAATACAACACTCATCCATATCTCACGGAAACATTTCTAGATGCATTCCATCTCTACCAGGACAACATTGAGATTGTGCACTAATCCAATATGTCAGCAAAGAGGTTTCATTCTAGATAAGTAGCAATGGAGAGTTGTATAGCACCATGAGCTACTTACCCATCACATGCATATTAATAGTATACTGTCATTAATGCAAACATTCTATCATGCATAATACATCAACTGAATATACACAAATGCATAACAAAACAATATCATGAAATGACAATTGAATACTTATCTTTATTTGTTTCATGGGTAGACTCCTTATTGAGCCTTCAGCTTCATCATATTCTTCATTCATAATAGCATCGTTTCTTATCCAAATGCTCATATGGATAAGAGGTTCTTCAAGATTTTAGTTCTTTATATTCCTCATCGCTTGAGGGATCTTCTTTGGATGGTGAGAGCTTAATCTTCAGTTTCTCCCATCTTCTCTTCTCTTATTATGAGTCGAGCTTCTTCTTCTTCCCAGAGTCTGCTGAAAGTAATAACTTCCTTCTGGCACACATTCCTTGCATGAATGAATCCCATGATACTGGGAGGCCATTCAAGGTGGCTATCACCACTTTTGCATTCTTCACTTCTTCTTTTATTTCTTCAATTTGTTCTTTGATTTGAGAGACCCTTGTAAAGTATGACTGTATGGTCTATGCATTATGGATCTTCCCATTATTCAACTGGTTTCTTAAGGTCATATTCTGATTTAAGTTCTTCCCTTCAAATAGCTTGGTCAAGGAATCAAACATCTCTTTCAGTGTCTTTAGGGAAGACACTTGTGGTACAAGGTGATCCGTGATTGAATCAACAATGATCTGCTTGGCCTTGACCAAGTTCTTATTGTGTAAGGCTTTTAGCCTCATCTCCCTCTGGAACTGGAACCTCTCTACTTATGTAGGTGTCCAATTCATTTTATTCAGAGAGATCATATACTTCCATGCTTAGAAGTAGATCACTTTGAAATGAGAACCTCAAATGAAAATAGCAAAATATTAGATCTTACCGATTTGAGGTGTCCGTCCTGGTTCCGGAGCTGGCTGATCTAGGGTTTGTTAGAGAAATCATAATTTTAAAAAATTAGACTCTTTCATATCTGATTGGACATAAATATAGATCTCTTCAAGGTGAGCTTTCCAATTTACTCCTTTTCTAAAAACAGTGGAAGGAAGCTCCCGGAACATGAAGCCCTAGTTTTCCAATTTCTTCTGCAGAAATGTCCGTTACTGTTTCTATGATATCTCCACAATTGCTGCTCCTATGTGTCTGAAACATCGCATTGAGGTAACCTTGCATGTCCCTATCCCAAAACCATAGGTTTCATCAGACTTGGTTTCACCAATTGGGACTTATGATCATTTTCCCAAGGTGCCCTGTTACAGGACTGTTCAGAACAACGAAGTTGTACAGACGGCCACATGTCACTGTTTCATCTTCCAGGTCTAAAACATGGACCACATAATGTAAAGTCCATGCCATTTCTAGAACATCTTTAGGAATTTTATTTGGACCTTTGTATCCCAAGATATGTCGATTCTCCCTAGGTGTCCTGTTTAGGGATGAATCCTGGAAGAGGATGGAACCCTAACTTGGAGGGATCATATCTCCCCGAATATAGCGAATATGAGGCTGAATTTTGGACACAGTGTAAATCAGGATTTTATCTTCGGCCTTGGAAATGTTTATCTCTTGATCCTTCACCAATCTAGAGATATAGCAAATGGACCAAAATGTATCAGTTTTAGTATTTTAGGGTTTTTCCAGCTCGGGGTCAAACTAGGGTTTGACTTTCCTGGAGTTTCACCCAACCAAAAATATTGAACCAGGTATCTAAACTTCAATTTTGATGAGGAGAGTAATCCTATGCTAGGCTCACTCAAAAATTCCTCTTCTGCAGAAAGCCCTAATTTCCTGCATCGAAAACTAAAAATGCTCGGAATCAAATTCCGCTTCGACAGAAAGATGCGCCCTTCAATGGAGAGTCAGCCTAGCATACTTTTACTGATGGATTGTTGAGAGAGACCCAAAAATTAAGAATCCATAGCTTTTGCAGCTGCACAATGTCTTCTTCTCAGGTTAGCTCTGATTCCATGTTATATTTTTATCATTCAAGCTAGCATTATGATCTTAGGATCTTTAACTAAGAGAATAACATGCACAGCAATAAAACACAAGAGATAAGAGAGACAAAGAATTTTCCTTGAGGAAACCATAAAAGATAAAACCCCACAACTTCCTCAGAGATAGAATCAGCACCAAAAGTAAAACCTGAAAACATAAAGATGATCTCCGGACAGCAGTAGTATCTCTCTTGTCCCAACAACTTCTCCTCTCACTCATGCGCCCCAATGAGTGAGTGTGTGTGTGTGATAAATAGAGAGGCTCACTCTCTATTTATATTCTTTTGTTCACTTGAAACCCACTACAACATGTTGACCTCACTTAAAAATTACTTACTAGAGCCGACATCTCTAGGAGTGTCTAATAACCCTAGTGCCCCACAACTTGTGGGGACTTTTGCCTCCTCTGACCAACAAGGAGGTTTATCCTTAACACAATGGTGGGGACTATTGCCCCGAATTACAATGAATCACCTAGGGTCGAAATCTCTAGGATAGTCTAATAACCCTAGGGCCCCACAACTGTAGGGACTTTAACCCTTGACCAATAGGAGGGTTACCCATAATGACTTGACATGACTTGTTTACATTATAGAAAATTCCCAGAATAAACATTGGGGTATGACATGACTCAATTACATTACAAACACATCCCAGAATAAACATCGGGGTACAATACATAAGATATACGGATGAATACATTCTGAAGTTAAAATTACATCAACAATATTCCATGTAGAAATTCTTGGCACACCCAATGAAGTTTGTCTCAAGCTTGAGTCACTATTTGGGAATACTGATGAGATGAGAGGCCATCATCTTGAAAATGAGCTAATCTGACCGAGTCCAACTCACTGTGATATAATCCAAGACTTCTTCACCAAGTTCAAATCATTGGTGCTTTAGTTGAAACAGTGTGGTATAGAGAAGAAATATGATAATCTTATCTTGTATATCCTTTCTAAGCTAGGACCTGAGCATTCTGTGTTTATTTTGATATTCCACTCAAGCAAGCTCACATGTAGAAATTGGAGGATTCATGCGCTAGCAGGCTTCATGGAGTCATTGACTTAGTAGAAAGACAAGTTAGTGCAAATGGGTACTATAAAATCCACCAAGGATCAAGCCCTTGCTACTAGTGTGTCAAATCAAGCCAGAGGCAAGAAGAAAGTCAAGGGTTTGAAGCAACAAAGAGAGAAGGAGAAGAAGCATTTAGATATAGAAAGCTCCAGTTCAACTGATGAGGATTTGAAATCCAGGAGGATTAAGAACAAAAGAGAGAGACCCACATGTGGTTATTACAAATTTTCACATCATGAAATATATTTTTTCATAAATACTATGGACATCATGACCAAGCTCCTTGAGGAGAACAATATTGATGTTCCGGATTTTGCAAGAAGAGGGGAGCGCAAACAAGAATATGGTAAGATTGAACATGCTTTGTGTTCTTGGGAGAAACACATTTCTCATATATATATTTCATATGTATCTATTTATTATTTACATTCTTATATATCAGAGTGTAAAACTTCCATCCCTTCCTTGGAATAAACCCCAAACAGTTCACCAAAGTTTCCTCCAAAAACTAGTCATTTTTCATTAGTTTCCGATGTGTCTTCTGAAAGATCTTTCCCACTCCATTCAGATCCTTCCTATTATGAATCTGAAGGTGATATATAGGTTTTCACACAGATTATGACAGTCATAGACTCATTTCCCCAACCATTTTATTCCCAAAATACCCAACAACCCGCAAGTTCACTAGTTGGAAAATCTCAAAATTGCCTAGTTTCCAATGCAATGTCACTTGTGTATGTTGCTTTTATGTCTTGTATGTCATTCGTTGGTTGGACAGCCATGGAATTGGACTTAATGGGACTGTTGTTCCATATGTTTGGATTGGATCTCACCACCTATGGTTCAAGTTTCAAATCTCCAAACCATCCAGGTTCGCTCAACTGTCAGTGTGATCTAGTTTCCCACTTGTTGCCACCTTTCACACACCTGGGTCACGTGGCAGAAATCTTCAAGCCACTCTGTGTGTCCTTGGGGGCAAGTCTTGAGTCAAGGATGTCACCTTGTTCTTGACTCCTCCGTTTAGGCTCAACTCCTAACGAAGCCAAGGGGGGTAGACCCTATTAAGTTACTAAGGATGATTACTTAGTATTGTGATGTTAAACTGACTGAGTTACTTAGGAGTTTGGAATTTAATTATAGATAATCAAAGATGGCAATATATAAAAGATGAACACACTAAAGCACAATGCTGAGACACAATATATATATATAAAACAAGAAAATAACCAGTGCCTTAGAATGGAGTCAAAAATAGAAACAATGTACCTGCATGTGCTTGGAGTGAGTGTTTTGCGATTGCCTCTTGGTACGTTTTCAGTTAAATTTGAAGTGTGAGTTGATTAAAATTAAGCTAAGGGGGGACTCCAGATATACCCGAGAGTACTTGGAGTATGTCCAAAACTAAACCTTCACGGCTACCCGCAAGGAATATGTGGGATCAAATGGAGTCTCTAGGGCTATTGTTCCTAATGCACCCGTTAGGGTGTGACAGAGATCGACTCCCCGAGGTCACTTTTCAGAAGTTCCTGCTTCCTTTGGGTATTTTGCCACCGTAAAGGTTTGATCTAGGTGTTGGATTTTCACCTGATGGTTTTTCAGTTGGGGAGAGTGAGTCCTAATTATACTATTCACTCAAGTGCTTTTGATACAGCTTGACTGATCAGATGAACCACAGCCAAGTGTAAAGCATACACATTGGAGTCTTGTTAATTTTAGTAAGTTTTAAACTCGGTGTTCTTGTTTAAAAGAAAACCCTCCAGGAACCTATTTCGATCCAAGTGGATCTCAATCAAGGAATCGAGGAGGGGTTAATTTTATAATAGCTGAAAACAAATGATTGAAAAGAAAACAGATACACGATTCTAGTTTTCTAATTAGTCCTACCACGAATCTCTTTCCCCTTTCGGGTCAATTGGGAAGTCGTGGGATAAGTATTAAGATTAATTTGAAATATAAAGTATGAAATATGAAATTAATAAAAAAATAATTTATACTACCCTGCATATTAGATCAATGCTATTTTGAAAATAAATGAGCAAAAAGCGACCAAAAGGACACTGACACAAATCCCCCAAGGGGGGATGGGGAATGGGCTCGAAAGAGCCTATTCCAAAAATAATTTTATTTATTATTGATTACAATATCAGCAAAATGAAATATCAGAAAATTCTTGGTCCTTATATAGGCTGAAACCAAGATCTTACAACTTTGCAAAAATTTTAAGATTTTAGTGCAAAGGGAGACCCCTGGCGGGATTTGAACGCTCCTGAGGCCACTTCGAACAGTAGCTTCCTTTATTTTCTGTCAGACCTGCTAAAAAAAATTGAGCATGTTAGAATAACATATGCCCAAAATCACTTTAAGAGTACCTTTGGATCAGCCTAGCTTATCTAAAAACAAATGAAGTTAAAACTAGCTAAACAGGCGAAAAAGGAACCAAGGAAAGCAAGCTTTCCTTGGGATCTTGGCTTGCTGTTTGTGCAGCAAATGAAATATGCACTGATTTCTGGATTTAATCTCTTTTAAAACAAAATGGAAAACTGGTGCATGCAACCTACTGATTCTCCTTAACTTGTCATGCAAAATGGACGATTTCCTTATGCTAGATGTAGAAGACTTAATGATATTTTTCAGAATTTGAGATCTAGACTATGATATCTGAAACATCAGATCTATGTATATTTTACTTTGAATAAACAGATCCAAATGATAGCAAAGCTTTTGCACACCGTAACCAGGTAATAAAATTGTTTTTTTTTTATAGAAATGAGAAGAAGAGGAGGGAAGGTCGGATCGTTGCTTGAATGGAGCAAGTTGAAAGGAGGCCCTTTTGTGGAGTGCTGTTGGACAGATTCTTGAGCTTATTGGATAGGAATGGTGTCAATCTAGATCCACACCTTCATCTAATCAGGAAGCTGCAACTAAATAACACAAGCCTGCACACACCTCGTGAGATCTGGATATAGATCTATAGAGCAACAAAAATGAAAGATTATGCAAAAATAATATTATCTAAGCATATAACTACAATTTTTGAGCATACATCATATGGATAAACAAGATCAAGTAATCTACCTTGCCTAGTTTACACCCTTACTTGATTCAACCGAATCCTTGAAGCTAGAACACAGAAGCATCACAGAATTTGGCAAGAAATTGTAGCTACCACATCAGCAGCATAACAATGAGAATCCACACATACACATGCACTACACAGTATAGCCTGCAAATCTTCTTTATTCACAAATGATGATCAAATACAGAGTTACAATGGCAAGCCCTTCAGTCCAGCTCTAACTAGCTTGGAAGAGGCTGCTATGCTTGGATATATACAAAAACCAGGAGATCCAGCCCAGGGGGGCACAAATCCCAAGGAGATAGACCAAATATGCTGATGGAGAGTCCATCAATGCCTAATCTATGTCTAATTGAACCAGATATGAGTCTCACTGAGTGCAATTGTCAATCGGAGAGCTGATCTGACTGACACCTCAACCTGTTGATTGAAGCATCCACCAAAACTCATCCAGATGAGCCAAAACATGTTGAGGAGAGAGGGAGGGCGAAATTCCCCATAAAGGATGCTGAAGATAAACTCTAGATCTGATTTGATCACTTCCTTCAGTCAAGGATTTTTCAGATGCAATCAATCTGCTTCAGATCTGACTGATTTCAATCAAATCGGCTGAGAATCCATTGATTTATGATTTTGTATTTGCTCCATTATTCATAAATTTATTAATTAAAATAATCAATAATTGATTTTTGGGGCTTTCTGACTTGAGTGATGGAAAATCACTCAAAACTAGGAAACAGTGGGTCCATGGGTTTACATGGTGCTCTTATCTTGAAAATGAGCACCTACATGAATGAAACTGATTATTTGGCCCACTTTTATTACAAAATCATTTTTTCCAATTAAACTATTAAAAAATAGCCTAAGTTTTGGAAAAATTAAATTTTTAATAAAAAACACTGAAAAAACTAAAAATTTGAAAAATTGAAAAACACCTAGGGGGAGTTACACATATTCATATGAATTGACCATGATGTCTAGCATGCTTATCCATTGACACATAGACTCTAATAACCTCAATAGGCCTAAATGCCAAGCTAACCACCCCAACTTTGGAGGTATGGAGTGAAAAAATCAGAAATTATCAGTCGTTTATTCAACAACCAATAACAACCAAGGGAAAAAACACCCTAGGCTGATCAGATTGACAAACAAAGTCTAATAGACCGAGTCTCTTACAGACACTATCATG
>LPNX011113008.1:0-36550 GCA_001517045.1 Pseudotsuga menziesii
CATATACATTTTGAAAAAGGTAAAGTCCTGACTTATTAACCCTCTTATGTGTTCAGTTCCTTGCATTTTAACTTTGTACTCCCTTTAGTTTCCTTGAAACTGCTTGAAACACATTGGTACACCCTGACACCTGGCACATATTGGCATGCTTTAGCACCTGACATGTCTTGGCATGCCTGGAATGCATTGGCACTATGCCTTCCTAGCACACTCTGGAACTTCTTGACATGCCCTTTAATTCCATAGAATTCCTTACCACCTCTTAGCATTCCTTGTCACTCCCTCCTAGGAACTCCTGACACTCGTTAACATTCCCTAGCACACCCTCTTATTTGTTTATTTCTATGCATTTTGACCTAGTGCTCCCTTGTGTTTCCTTGACACTCCCTAACACTCCTTGGCATGTATTGACACTCTCTCAAACACCTTGGAACTCCTAGACATTCCCTACCACTCCATAGCATGCCTTAGCACTTCCTGGCATGCTCGGAAAGTGCATAACAGTTTTGTTAGGAATTTTGAAGAATTTGGTCACCAGGCAAGCAAGGCCACGATGGAAAAGGAGAGAGTAAGTAGAATGTTTCTTGTTTTGAGGAAACACTAAATCTAAACAATGATCCAATTTAGACAAGTAGTCTATTTTTGGAAGGGGTATGAATGTAAACTAGTGATCAATAGAGCCTTTATTAATATAATGGTATTTCTTGGGTTAGTTAGAGAATCGGTTAACCGTTAGTTAAGAACTAGTTGATGATTAAAAGAATAGTTGTGAAAAGTATATAAGTTCAACCCATAAGCTGTGTGCGGAGGTCGCTTATTATGATCGGGAGATATGTGACCAAGAGATAGAGATCGACAAAGTAATATGGTCATGAGAAGAAGACGACAAACAGAGGAAGAAGACATGAGAGCATGAGAAATACATAGAAAACTAATCTATTGTAAAGAAGATATTAAGATATTTCTATAGGCTTTGTGTGTTGACCAAAATCATTCTAAGTATAACTCATGCCATATGAATATTGATTTTGTGGTTTTCCCATATGGGTTTCCACGTTAAATCTATGCATCTATGATGTCTGTGTATTTTTTGTTTGAATATTTATGAGTTTGTCTCACTTATATTAATATAAGATTTGTTAGATTTTTATCAATTTAGACAGTATTATCTTAGGATCCTATTTGAGAGAATAACGTGCAAAACAATCAATCACAAGAAACAATAGACACAAATATTTTCCTCGGGGAAACCATAAAGGAGAAAACCCCGCAACTTCCTCAAAGATAGAATAAGCACCAATGGAAGCAGTAAAACCCAAAGATAGTAAGATGATATCCAACAGTTGTTCTCTCTCTTATCCCAGCTCCTTCTCTCTCACTCATGCGCTACAACTGAGTGTGAGTGACTGTGTGATAAATAGAGAGGCTCACTCTCTATTTATACTAGTTTCTGACTTGACAATAAATTACTAGGGCCGACTTCTCTAGGAGAGTCTAATAACCCTAGTGCCCCACAACTGTGGGGACTTTAACCCCTGATCAACAAGGAGGGTTAACCTCTATGACTTTACATGACTTGTTTACATTATTGATTCTCCCGATAGGAACATCGAGGACTAATCAAATACAATATATGAAATACATAAGTGAATACATTCCAAATTTACAAATACATCAACACTCTCTCTTAACTAGGAAGGTATTCTCTTGACACAGTTCATCAACACAAGTCTTCTTCTCTGGATCAAGTCTAGATCATCGTCAATGTTGGATCATCATCAAATCTAGATCATCACTGGATTGTCATCGAAACTAGATCATCATTGGATCATCATCAAAGTTGGATCATCACTGGATCATCATCGAAACCAGATCATCACTAGATCATCATCATTGGATCATCATCATCACTACTTCTGCTATCTTGATCAACTGGTGCTATCTCTCAATTCTTCTCGTAATAGGAAATTATACAAAGCCAGCCCTTTTTCATGCTGGTTATAGGCCTATCCTCCATGTAGGTCCTCATCTTCTTCAACACTTATATCTGACCCAGTCACAAAGGTCCGCCCAGCACTTACATCTGACCATGGGAGGAACAACTCCACCACCATGTCAGAAAGGAACGCCCAACACTCACATTTGACCATTGGAGGAACACATCCACCACCATGTCAAAAAGGCCCAGCACTCACATCTGACCATGGGAGGAACACATCCACCACCATGTCAGAAAGGCTCAGCACTTATATTCACCAGCATGGTAGGACACAACTACTACCATCTGTGAAAAGGCTCCAGCACTTACATCCATTGGCATGGTAGGACACACCTACTACCATCCATGGAAAGGCCCCAGCACTTACATCTACTGGACTGGTAGGACACACCTACTACCATCCAAAGAAACACCCCTACACTTACATCTACTAGCATGGTAGGACACACCTACTACCATCCAGAGAAAGGCCCCAGCACTTACATCCACCAGCGTGATAAGATACACCTACTACCATTTGTGGAAAGGCTCTGCACTTACATCCACCAACATGGTAGGACACACCTACTACCATATGTGGAAAGTCCATGCACTTACATCCGCTGGCATGATAGGACACACCTACTATCATCCAAGGAAAGGCTCTGCACTTACATCCACTTTCATGATAGGACACACCTACTATCATCTAGGGAAAGGCTCTGCACTTACATCTGCTGGCATGATAGGAAACACCTACTATCATCCAAGGAAAGGCTCAACACTTATATCTTACCATGAGAGGAACCAATCCTACCACCATGTCAAAAGGGCACAGCATTTATATCTGACCATGCAAGGAACCAATCCTACCACCATGTCAAAAGGGCACAACACTTATATCTGATCATGGGAAGAACCAATCCTACCACCATGTTAGAAGGGCACAACACTTATATATTACCATGGGAGGAACCAATCCTTCCACCATGTCAGAAGGGAACAACACATATATCTGACCATGGGAGGAACCAATCCTACCACCATGTCAGAAGGGGTCACGGGCTCATCACTTCCTCTTGGAAGGAACCTCGATCCGGAGAACACCAAGCTTCTCTCTAATGTACTCAAACTTCACTCTAGCTAATGGCTTGGTCAACACATCAGCTATCTATTCATCCATCACAACATATTGGAGCTTCACTGCTCCTCTCTACCCCATATCCCTGATATGGTGATACTTGATCTCAATATGCTTTGACTTGTCATGGAACACCAAGTTCTCTAACAACTTCACACAACTTTGGTTGTCACAATATATATAAGTAGCATTCAACTGGAGATCAAATAAATCAGATAGTAGCTTCCTCATCCACACTGCCTCACAACTAGCTGAACAAGCTGTGACATACTCTGCTTCGGTTGTACTCAGTGCCATGCAATATTGCTTCCTGCTAAACCAAGAGATCACACCTGATCCCATACTAAAGCAACACCCCGAAGTTCTCTTCCTATCGATGGCACTGCCTACCCAATTTGAATCAACATAACCTTCTAGGTTAATCTTCTGATCTGCCTCATACTTGATCCCATAATCAACTATACCCTTTAGGTACCTCAGAATATGCTTTGCAGCAATCAGGTGAACATGTCTCAGATCCATCAGGAATTGGCTCAATGTGTTCACAGCAAAGCAAATATCTGGTCTCGTATTCATCAGGTACATCAAGGACCCAATCATCTGATGATATGTCGTAGCATCAACCATCTCTGATGAAGCATCACTCAATAGCTTCAGGTTCGATGCCATGGTGTGGTCATGGCCTTGCAATCCATCATTCTGAACCTCTTCAGGATCTCTACTGCATACTTCCCTTGTCCCAGGGAAATTCCATCTGTATTCTACCACACCTCCATGCCTAGAAAGTAGTACATCATACCCAAGTCCTTCATCTCGAACTCGGCAGCAAGCTTCCTCTTTGTATCAGCAATTAACCCATCTACACATCTTACAAACAGATCATCTACATATAGTAGGATTATCACTAGGTTCTCTTCTTCTACTTTGTAGTAAATGTTGGAATCTGTTTTAGTCTTGGTAAAGCCCAAACTGGATAGGAAGTTGTTAATTCTGCCATACAATGTCATGGGTTCTTGTTTCAAACTGTACAGGGATTTCTTCAATTTACACACATGAGTCTCCCTGTCATGTGTCTCAAAACCAAGTGGCTGCTCCACATACACTTCCTCTTCCACTACACCATTCAAGAAAGTAGTATTGACATCCATCTAGTGTATCTTCCATTTCATTACTGTAGCCAGAGAAAGTATTGATCTAATGGAAGTGTATCTGGCTACGAGTGCAAAAAAAAATTCATAATCTATTCCTTCTTTCTGGGAGAATCCACGAGCCACAAATATTGCTTTATATTTCTCTATGTTTCTATCTGCAACATGCTTGATCTTGTAGATCCACTTGGAAGTCAAATAGACTTCCCCTCTGGTCTAGGGACAACATCCCATACATCATTCTTCATGATCGACTAGTAATCCTCGATCATAGAATCCTTCCATTCTTTCTTCTCCACCACTTCTTCATAGTTGGAAGGTTATTTATCCATGATGTCACATAATAGGGTTACATAACCAAAGAAGGACCTAGTTCTTTTCCTCTCTCTGTGCACTTCTTCTGGAGCACCATATCTCTTTGCACCTTGGATAGCCTCTCGTACCCATGCAGGTTTCCTCTTTTGAGGATTCTTCTCTTGGGGTGGATCTGCAGGTTCCTGGGGTTCTTTGATTTCTCAATCTTCATCTTGATTTGCATCATTCATAGTTGTATCTTGATTTCTGGGTACTTCTATTTCTTCAAAGTCTTCAACTGGTCTCTTTCTGGATTTGTTGTAAGCTAAGTCTTCGTCAAATGTTACGTCTCTGCTAGTGTCGATCTTCTTGAATCCTGGGAAGCATATTCTGTAAGCCTTTGAGCTTTCACTATATCCCACAAATATACCTTTCTTCCCTGAAGGATCTAACTTTGTCCTCTTTTCTTTCGGAATGTGTATGTACACTAGACAACCAAATATTCTGAGATGACTGACTTCTAGTTTCTTGCCGGATAAGACTTCTTTGGGTGTCTTGTTCTTGAGTACTCTATTTGGAGTACAGTTCTGTACATACACAGCTAGGCTAGCAGCTTCTGCCCATAAATGCATGGGAAGATCTTGATCATGAAGCATTGCCCTTGCAGCTTCCATGATCGTTCTATTCTTTCTTTTTGCAACCCCATTCTGTTGTGGATTATATGGAGTGGTAAACTCCCTCTTAATCCTTGAATCTCTGCATAATTCTTTGAATTCATTTTATGTGAATTCTATGCCATTGTCTGATCGAAAATTATTTCTTTTCTTTTTTGTGTGGTTCTCGATCAAAGCTTTGAATTCCTTGAACTTACTGAATACTTCATCTTTGTTCTTTAAGAAGTATATCCATGTCTTCCTAGAAAAATCATCAATGAAAGAAACATAATATACATACCCACTCAATGAACTAGATGACATCGGACCGCATACGTCGGAGTGGATGATTTCCAATATTCCTTTTTCCTTGCTCTCGCTACTTGGAAATGTCTTCTATGTGTTCTTTCCATTCGCACATCTTGTGCAGACACCATCATGTTTTGTCTATATTTCTGGAAGACCTTCAACAGCTTTGCTTGCAAGTGGTAGTTCCCTATAGTGCACATGTGCAAGCTTTCTATGCCAAAGTTCATTTGGCTCTACTGAGTCATGGATGAAAGATTTTTCTAGTTGGCCCTTCAATTTGTATAGTCCTCCCTCTTGCTCCCCAATCATTACTGCATCATCTATAGTCTTTCCTTTTGGCCACATGAGGACTTGGCCATCTACAAATGAAACCCTTATGCCTTTTGCATCCAATCCAGATATGGAGAGGAGAATCTTCTTTAGTCCTGGTACAAACAAGACATCCTTCATCTTCATAGACTTTCTAGAGTCTAGCTTATAGGATGATTCACCACTACCTTTTATTGGATACTGGTTGTCATCCCCAAGTTTCACCTTGTGAGGTGACTCATGTTCGAACAATTTCACAAAGGATTCTTTGAATCCCATCATATGCTTGGAAGCCCCACTATCTATAAGCCATCATTGTTTCCATGTGTGATAGTTGCTGTGAGGGCAGAAATCAGAACATATTCTTCATCACTAGAAGAATCTTCACTTTCTTCTTTGGCTCTCTTTCTGGGAGGTTCATCATCCTCTAAAGTGTGAGCATGATGTCTTCTCTTGTTTCCCTTCTTCTTGTGAGAGCCACCTTTGTTTCTAGGACATTCTCTAGCAAAGTGTCCTTTCTCGTCACATGTATAGCATCTGATTTTGGACAAATCTTTGACATATCTTTTAGGGTTATTTTTCTGGTGAGAATGATTACCTTTGGGTGATGATAGTCCCGCCTGATTTTCTTGGAGTGTACTGTGAGAGCTTGATATTCACTTCCCATACTTTCTTCTCGAGCTACTATTCGAGCTTCTTCTTGTGAGCATTCCTCCCATAGTCTACTAAAGGTGACTAGCTTTCTTCTAGCACAAATCCCTTGAATGAAAGAGTCCCATGACCTAGGGAGACCATTCAAAGTGCTCATCACAATTTATGCATTCTCCACTTCTTCATCCACTGATTCAAGTTGTTCTTTGATATGGGAGACCCTTGTAAAGTGTGACTGTATGGTCTCCACATTATGTATCTTCACACTCTTCAGCTGGTTCCTCAAAGTCATCTTCCGGTTTATGTTATTCCCTTCAAATAGCTTGTTCAGGGCATCAAACATTTCTTTTGGTGTCTTTAGGGAGGACACATATGGTATGAGGTGATCCTTGATTGAATCAACAATAATCCTCTTAGACATGACCAATTTCTTTTTGTGTAAGGCCTTAGCCTCATCTCCCTCTGGAACTGGAACCTCTTCACTGATGTAAGAGTCCAACTCATTTTCTTCTAGGACCAGGGAGATCCTATACTTCTAGGCTCGGAAGTTATCATCTCCCTCAAGATTTTCATCAAGCTTGGTGTGATGAGACATCTTAACTGAGAACCTCAAATGGAAATACAAAATATTTAGATCTTACCAATTTGAGAAGCTAAAAACTAGATCTAGAGTTGATCTTCTATAGTGTTGGTTTTCTGGTTCCAGGGCAGATTAGGGTTTGAATTTCCTGGAGTTCTACCCAACCAAAGACCTTGAATTTTGTCTCTAAAATTTGAGTTTGAGGAGGAGAGAAATCCTATCCTAGGCTCACTCAAAAATTCCTTTTCAGTGAAAAGCCCTAATTTCCCGATGTAGTGGTAGATCAAAAACTGAAAGTGCTCAGAATCAGATTATGTTTTGACAGAAAGATGTGCCCTTCAATGGAGATTCAGCCTAGCATTCTTTTGTTGATGGATTGTGGAGAGAGACCCAAAAAGTAAGAAGCCCTAGCTTCCGCAGCTGCACAGTGTCTTGTTCTTAGGTTAGCTCTGATACCATGTTATATTTTTATCAATTTAGACAGTATTATCTTAGGATCTTATCTGAGAGAATAACATGCACAACAATCAATCACAAGAGACAATAGACACAAATATTTTCCTCGGGTAAACCATAAAGGAGAAAACCCCGCAACTTCCTCATAGATAGAATAAGCACCAATGGCAGCAGTAAAACTCAAAGACAGTAAGATGATCTCCAACATTTGTTCTCTCTCTTATCCCAGCTCCTTCTCTCTCACTCATGCGCTACAACTGAGTGTGAGTGATTGTGTGATAAATAGAGAAGCTCACTCTCTATTTATACTAGTTTCTAACTTGACAATAACTTACCAGGGCCGACTTCTCTAGGAGAGTCTAATAACCCTAGTGCCCCACGATTGTGGGCACTTCAACCCCTGATCAATAAGGAGGGTTAACCTCTATGACTTTACATGACTTGTTTACATTATTGATTCTCTCGATAGGAACATCGAGGACTAATAAAATACACAAGTGAATACATTATGAAGTCACAAATACATAAAAAATATTGTGGAATGTTGATAATAATGATGGTAGACATGAATTAGATCTGTATATTTTATATGTTGTGTATGTGTTGATGGACCGGTTTGCTTTTTATGATGTGTATGTGCCGATGGTTTTCCATCCCACTGGTTCGGTAGAGTGGCATGTTAATGTTTCCATGAATAAATCCCCTTCTGTAACTACATAATCCTGTTTCTCCCAGTCCCCATAGGTATCTCGGGAGAGACCTCACTTGTGTCACAAGTGTTGCCGACAAAGTTATGCTCTGTGGGGCTAGTGCCTTGGGATTTGTTGGATGGGCACGAAAAATTGAAACTTGGGATAATGGAGTCGATGCCAATAGGGATCCAAAGTTCACTTCAAAATTTTGGAAGGGTCTCTTCAAAGAATTTGGAACCAAATTAAATATCAGTACAACATATCATCCACAAATAGATGGAAAAATTGAGCACATGAATCAATTCATTGAGGATATGCTATGAATGTATGTGATGGACAAGCCCAATAAATGGGAAAATTACTTATATCTAATAGGGTTTTCATATAAAAATGGTTACCAAGCATAATTAAAGATGATTCCTTTTGAATCACTCTATGGAAGGAAGTGTAATGTTCCAGTAAGGTGGGATAAGCTTGTTAATAGGCTAGTTGTGGGGCCAAAAATTCTTCAGAAAATGGAATAGAATGTAGCCAAGATAAAATAGACTTTGAAGACTTCTCAGGAAAGGAAAAGAGTTATGGCGACAAGGACAGAGTGCATAGAGAATTCTAAATTGGGGACAAATTATTTTGAAGGTTAAGGGCAAGAAGATTCACTACGGTTTGTTAGTTGCAAGAAGTAGGAAGCTAGGTTCTGTGGACCCTTTGAGGTCCTGAATAGAATTGGGTAAATTTATTATGAACTTTCTCTTCCGATCGATCGTATGGTAAAAATACATAATATTTTCCATGTTTCATTATTAAAGAAGTATGTATATGACTATAATCATGTTATTGATTGGTCTATGATATAGGTGGAACCCAAAGCGATATTCCAGGTAATTTAGCCACTTTGCATATTGGTAAAAAGAACCAAAATTCTCAGGAACAGGACCTTAGGGTAGGTAAAGGTACAATGGACCCATTATATCCCTGAAGAAGCAACTTGGGAACTAGAAGATCAGATGCGGGAAGAGTATCCCCATCTGTTTGAAGACTAATTTTGAAATAAAAAAATTTGCAAGTTTTGTTTTGTAAATTTTGGAATTATAAACACCAAGGATGGTGTATATTTTGAGGAGGGAAATGTAACACCCTTGGACTAAATCCATGTTAAATAATGTGTTTATGTAATGTTTATGAGTGTCTAGTTGGTAGAACTCACTGAATGTTTCAATATTTTATATAAATATAAATCAATTGTGGCTAATCTAGAATGCTAAATGATCGGAGACTCATGTATTCACCCATGATAGTGAGAGGAGAGGGTTGTAATTGCCTAGGGAAGACTAGTCTTATGCCCTGTTAATCCTACAAACTTTATTGGAGACCTTGTGATCTTTGTTAAACCTTAAATACCCTTGTTTAAATGGACTTTTTGTGATAATGATGGATTGAAAGGATGTTAAGAA
The DNA here is from genome assembly GCA_001517045.1 of Pseudotsuga menziesii. NCBI lineage: Eukaryota > Viridiplantae > Streptophyta > Pinopsida > Pinales > Pinaceae > Pseudotsuga > Pseudotsuga menziesii. The sequence continues at coordinate 9,663 of LPNX011113008.1, forward strand.
AGTTAATCATTTTGACAAGTGGTTCCTGGGAAGAACGTTGCATGGGAAGAGTTGAATCGGGCTTACAGAGAAGGCCTAAGGTAGTGGCATGGCGTGGAATTGTGAGAAGAATAACATGAACAAGATGAACACTCCATCAATTGACAATCCAAAATTGTCCAAGAGAGCATGATATGGGTGACTAGAGATGCTGGCACAGAGCATAACCACCCAAGAATGGGTAGAGAAAAACAATTCCATCATGTTGTGAGAGGAGGGATCATTTTTTAGCACAAAGGAAAAGGATTCAAGAGAGGACAGATGGTGTGAATAGGAGAATAGTTTATGGAACAAGAAAATCTCAGAAGTTGTTGAACGCACAGTGTACAAAAGCCAGAGTGTGGTGCGTAGAACCCCAACACGAATTTGAATTTGTTGGGGAAGACCTGTCAATTGGTATCACTGGTGGATAGCGATATCACATCTAGAACCAAAGCGAAGTTTCCAAACTGATTATCATGCAGTGGTAGTTGGGATGGTGGGAAAACCTGAGTGCCCATACCTAAACTTGCAAGCCTTTTATTGGTGTTTTCCTTATTCATGTTTTTCCTCTAGTTTCTCTAGTGAAATGGAAAGTCATGCATGATATAATCTTGGTGGATTTCTAGGCACAGAGAACAGTGACGATCATCATTGTTGTGCCAATGAAATGAATTACAGAGTTTGACATGGATTTGGTGAAGGTCAGTAAATATTGGATGTCAAATTCTTGAACCCTGAGAAAACTTGGGTTGGTGAGAATTCTATGGTGAATGCATGAGTCTTAGCTCGGGGGTGTTTCTATACTAAGAGACCTATGAGCATATTTACCTATGGTTGGGTGGAGCATGGCTGCCATGAATCCAATTTCCCAAAAAATTGATTCAGATAAGTGTTTAAATATTGAACTTAATGATGAATGAGTATATATGTTTATCTGTCTTGAGATAGAGTAAATGTGTAAGTTGTGCATGATGGAATGTTTTTTTATCAATGGAAAAAATGCTTGTATTTCATGAATGGAATGAGAATGTATTTTTTGCTTCACTCCTTATGTCTGTGAAGGATTAATTGACAAATTCATTAGTTGGATATTGGTGAAAGATACAATAGGTTCCAAAGGATGTTAGTGGTAACTTGTTATTGTTTTTCATGGAATGAATTTACCTTAGATGCACATTGGAATCTATGCCAATAGATTACAGGGGGGGTGTTAATGAATTCCAAATGAATAATTCCTTAATCTTGTGCTAATTATACTAGTTTAATAGATTATCATGAGTAAATGTAATGTGGATGGTTGCAAACTATAGGTGTGTTTTAAAGTGCTTGTTTGTGCCTATGTTTATAGATTTGATGGATTGAGGGTTGAGCTTGCAACCAGTCAATATCCTTAGTATTTATTTATCGTTTGAATCAGTTTGCGAAGGACTTTTATCTCTATTTGAGACTTTTGAGGGTCTGTTTGAAGTTTGAAGATAGTCATTTTTTCTTTGCTTGAGTTTTGTTTGGTGTGGATCAGTTCGTTGTGATGAGAAGGTGCATAGAAATTGTCCCTCAACTGGTTAGAACATTTGCAGGATTTGCAAAGAAACTTACCTGGAGTTTCTCGAAGGTCTGATGTGTTGGTTTACCCATTCAATGTAATCAAGTTGGATTTGCAAAGATTGTGGGCTTGTTCTGATGCCTGATTTTTTACTTCCGACGTGCCAACTTTGGAAAACAATTCGAGAGTGTTGTTTGTTGTGGTTGTGTATTTGTTTCTTGATTCCAATAGTGGATGTGTTGATGTCGGAATCAACAAGATGGAGATTTATTTTTTCCATTTGATATTGTCAGTGTCAAATACCAACTTCTGACGTGCTAACATTTGGAATAGAAAGTTGGGAATGTTCGTTGTGTTTTGCATGTGTTAGTGTCGACTACTGACTCCTGACATGCCAACATTGAGAATCGAGAATTAGAGGTATTTTCATTGTAGTTCAGTTTTCTGTGATAGCTCCCAACCTCCAATGTGCAAACATTAGAAATCAAAGGTTGAGAGTGTTATTATTCCATTTTATTTTGGCATGCTGATTTTCAATGACCAACATCGGGAGGGTCAACATCGGAGGGGAAAAGTTGGATCGAAAGTTAAGATTGGAATGTAGGGTTTTAAGCTGTCATATCTTGTTTTTTAGTTAATCCATGTTGTTGATTTTTTTAGTAAATTTTAATCTGGTTTAAGTCTTGTTTAATAATTTTTAAACATGTTCATTCTGTTTAATAAGCTAATGGTTTTCTCAAGTGGTTTTATCTATGTTTTCACAGTTTTGAATTGTCTGGAACTCATGGATTTTTGTTTATATTACAGTTTTATTTTATTTGAGAAAATATTTTTGGATCTTGTGTTTATCTCTGATTGTTGTTGACAACTAGTGGTTGTCTGTGTGTTTGTGTAGCGCCTGGGTATGTTACAATTATAGTGTCGTTAAGTGCCTAGACTATGGAATATTGGTATTAATATTATACTTATCTATAACTAAATAATGGATCAACATGGACAACAATTTTGTTGGGGGGTATTGTGTTCCACATGTGAAGGGGTTGGGGTTAGGAGTGGTGGCTCCCCCTAACATTTTTTTTTTTTCAGAAAGAAAAAATCTTGTCCTTGTTATTCTCAAAAAGAATCAAAGGTCATCAATACATTCTCCCCTTAAGCGGGTAACATACCATCAACACCCCAAGTGTATTTCCGAGGGGAAAGGCATAACAGCTAAAATGTGTGATCCCATCAGAAAATTGTCTCATCATAAAGAGAGGACTGTCTTCACCTCCACATCTATCGAGTGCCAAAAGGCACTGATCAGTAATCTAAAAGTGATCACTCTATCAATCATAACAAATATAAGGGAAATGTAATAATCCCTTTACCATGCTTAGAAGAGCTGAAAAGTATCCTGAGAAACCAATTGGTTCTCGAAATATTCCTTAAAACTGCCTTTACCCTAAGGATAAGAGAGTGCATTTTTAGAGAGACGGTCAACCATCCGACTGTGCTCTCGGTAGATGTGGGAGAAAGACAAATCCTGAAAGCTGAGTATTAGCTTTTTAGTATCCCTACACCAATGAAAGAGATCAAGTGCGGAAAGAGCAGTCGATCCCAACGCCCAGTTGATGATTACTTGAGAATCACCATATACATGGGTTGGGAGGATCCCCATCATTTGGGAAGAGTGAAGAAGTGCCCATAAGCTGAGCAGTTCCACTTTAGTGTTAGTGCCATATCCAACCCCCAGCGAGAACTCCAAGTAGTGAGACTCATTGAAATGTATGCAGTAACCTACACCAGCAATCTTGCAGTTTGAGGCACCATCAATAAATCCACAGGGATAAACCTTGTAAGGGGGCTTCCCCAATTTTCTGCTTCATGTTTTTCCAGTGACACTCGACGAAGGAATAGCTTGAATAGTTGTAATAATTTGTTGTACCAAACTGAAAATGTTCCTTCATTTCCCCTCGAAGACAGCCTGGTTACGTACTTTCCAAATAATCCACATCATATGGAAAGGAAGCATATAGAAGTGCAAGTTCCTAGGAAGGTTTCCAATCCAGCCTCTAATCATGTCCCCAAGCAATACACACGGAGGAAAATCTAGGAGATTAAGAAGATCGCAAACATGTTCAGTGACCGTTTTCCAAACAGAGCAGATGGAGAATAAGTGCTCGACTATCTCCTCGTCCGAACAGCAGAGAGCGCATATACCAGGGCCTTGTTTGCCCCTTTTCTGTAGATTCTCCCAGGTGAGGATTCTGTTCCAGAGAGATAACCAAATAAAACATGAGATTTTATTGGGAAGAGCCTTATTCCATAGAAGGGATTCAGCAAGGTTTGCAACCGGGGGCGAGAGAGAGAAAACAATGCATTCGTAAGCATTCTTGGCAGTAATGGAACCCGATTTTTTTTATAGTCCCAAACAAGTTCATCAGGACGATCAGTGAGGCGAATACCAGCTCTGGATAGTCCCTCGATATATGCATTCCAGGTTATTTTGTAAGATCCCCCAAGATCTAAATCATCAGCAGTTAACCAATAGCTCTGTGCATTATGAAGAGAATTTTGAGCCTAGGAGAGTGTGCAAATATTCATATCCTCCAGATATGATCTTAGGTCCTCGAGGAGGCTAAAGGAAGAGTGAGAACCAACAATCGGATCGATTCCCAGCAGTATATTTTCACCATCCCCCACCTGCCAGGCCATGTGGGTGCCCATCCATGGGAGAATATGCATAAACCCTCTCCACATAACAGAAGCACTGCGCGAGCTAAAACATTTACATCTGAGCCAATCAGGCACCGAGGAGATTTTCATGTATTTAAGATGGAGGACTTGATACCACAAACCTTTCGAATGGAGAATCCTCCACAAATTTTTGAGAAGCAGTGCAAAGCTGAACCAAAGGAGGTTTTTGATACCCCAACCCCCATATTCCTTGGGCCAAGAAAGATCCCTACAGCTAGCCAAATGATACCTGCTGTTATTTTCAGAGGAGCCCCATAAGAATTTGAACGTGATTCTTCTGAGTTTCTGTAAAATGGTGGCTAGGATTGGAGCAAGTCCCATCCAATAAACAGGAATACTTGACAGAACTGATTGAATGAGAATCAGTTTTCCCCCAAGGGAAAGGTACTGAAAGGTCCAGTGACTGATCCTTTTTTCCATTTTTTGTATAATCCAAAGCCAATCATTAACTCTATACCCAAGAGGTTTCAAGTAATAACCCAGATAATTGAATCCAGATTGGAGCGGCGACATTCTGTAAGGCAGAAATCCAGTAAAAGCATTTAGATAGTCAGTGTCTAGATTGTAATAGAGAAAACAATACTTTTCGATGTTGATCCTCATGCCCGAGGCTTTGCAAAAAGTCTCAATGATAACCTCAAAGGAAGCCCGATCTTGAAGAGTACCCAAGCCCAAAAGGATCACATCGTCCACAAAGAGGAGGTGAGAAAGAGCAAGGGAGGGCGAGATCTGAATGCCTCGAATGAGACCATTGGACCTGGCATCCCGTATGAGAAGACTAAGGCCCTCAATGACAAGGATGAAGAGGAGGGGGGATAAAGGACAACCTTGGCGGATACCACGAGTAGCTGTGAAAAAATTCGAGGGAGTCCCATTGACCAGAACCGCAAAATTAACAGTAGAGAGGCATCCCATGATCCAATTTACAGTAAGGAGGGGTACTCCAATTTGAACCAGGATCAGTTTGACATATGTCCAGTCAACACAATCGAAAGCCTTAGAAAGATCCAATTTGAGAAGAAAGGCGCAAAGATTCTTAGTTTTGACAGAATGAAGAACCTCTTGCACAATACCAATAGGTTCAAAGATTTGACGATCTTTAATCTTCCAAGAAGGGCTTTAATCTTCCAGCTATGACTTTAGCAATGAGTTTATAGAGAAGGTTACATAAAGAGATGGGTCTAAAATTGGCAAAGGTCCAAGGCTTGTCCTTCTTTGGGATAAGATCAAGGAACATCGAGTTCAAGGAAGGAGGGATAAAACCCGAGTTACTCTAACATTACTCTAGTCTTCTTAATTTTGTTGTTATTGGACCATGCTAGTCTTATTTTTTCTAATTAATGTTTTGCACACACACATGCAAACATGCATGTGTGAATCCATGCACCCTATTACTTCAGTGAACTGGAGTAGCTATCAGTTAGTTAGAGTCAGTCTAGTTAATTGGGATTTGTCCTCGGTTAATTGGTGTCTAAAGTCATTGGTATTTAGTTAATGAGATGAATTCGAGTCGTCCTCAGCTAATTTGAGAATTTTTGGGTCAATTCTAATTATACTAAGTGCATGGAAGTGAATTTGGGAAAATCCGAGTCATAAGGTAGAATTCAAGTTACCTTCATGCAAGGGGAGTAATTTATGGGTAATTTGAGTAAGTTATGGTGGGTTTGAGTTTGTGTTGATAAATTCAAGTTAACCAATGATTGGGAGTGTGTTTTCCAATTGTTTAGAGTTAGTCTCAGTGGATTCAAGTTATGAGTTAGTCTCAGTGGATTCGAGTTACTTTGTTGAGAACTTGAATGGGTCATTCAGTGGTCTTGAGGGGCACTCCATGATTGAGAATTGTTTCTCATTGGTATCTAGTCAATCTCTTAGAGGAAATTCGAATTAGCCTAAAGGGATTCAAATTGTTCAGGAGTTCATTCTTGGATGATTGATTTTGTTGGTTAGTGCAGAGAGTGTCCCTGACAATAATATAAATTAAAAAGGAGAGTTTGCCATGATACTATGCACACATTTTACACCAATTGTATTACAAGGAATGGAGATCCCATGCGGAGAATTCTTGGCTATTCATTCCTTGATTCATTAAGAGGAGGTGATTTTTCCATGACATGATTGTTGAGAGTTGGGTAAGCCTGTGAAATTGGTATCCCATGTATGTGTTGTTATGTGTGTGAATTATGTGCTTGGATCAAAAGGATATTGGTCGTGTTTGGAGTAATCCTAATAAACTCTGGTATAGTTCATGTGTGTCCACTGCTTGACTCTGTTATGATCCTACACATAAATCTTTATAGTTAATGGCAAGGTATTGAGGGACCTAGGAGTTGAAGGCATTACCTAGTTTCACCTGGTAGTGGGGTGCAGGAGTAAGTAGGTGGTGACGAATTGAGTTGTGGCTTCTCAAACTGATATTTTCTTGAGTATGATATAGTTATGTAGTGTCTATTGCTCATCTCTATCCTAATCCTACACATAAATACTACTGGTGAATGGTGATGTCCTGAGAAACATTGGAGATGAAGGGATTACCATTTTACTTGGTAGTGGGGTGGAGGAGTAAGTGGGTGGAGAGGGGGGAATCCCTGTGGAATAAAATCCTATGTTTGTGTCACTCAAGTTGTGGGATTGAGTTTTTTCCTTAGAGATCGACTTACAAGTGTCCCTAACCATGTGAATTCCAAGACCTCAGCTCAGGGGTGGATTCCCATAGGTGTAATGAGAGTTATTCAACATGTGAAGAGGTTATGGTGTGAATTTATTCTTGTGTCATTACACTGCATTGCATTTAGAATGGGGAATTAGGTTGCATTGGAAGGGAAATCTTTCTTAATGGTTGAATGTTTTAAAAAAAAATTTTCTATTTTGGCATGATAACGTAATATTATAAAGTATTGTTATGTTTTTCATAGATTATACTCATCCATCCCCTCTGTTAAATATCCCAGTTACCCAACCTTGGCGTGTTCTCTAGGGTTGGGTATGTTACATAGAGTCTTGGTAACACCTTGGTAATAATATTCGAGCTCTATGTTATGGTCCTTTGTAACTCTTGGAGAAGATGGGTGATCATGTTTATGAACTCATTCTAGCCATGCATATGCACATTTACTCAATAGTGAATGTGGAGAATCTAAAACCCTATGGGACTTCCATGTTGGACCAAGAAACTAATGAGGAAGTTCTACCTATCATAAAGGAATTAGAACCACAATATTAGGAAGAGTTAGGAAAATATATAGTTTTGTAGAAGAATCTATAGCAACTAGATAGGGGTGGCATGAAATATAGTAGGTTGGGATGAAAGGACAATTTCTATGCAATGTCAAATGTTACTCTAAGGATAAGGCAAAGGAAAATTTCCTCACCTCATTGAGTAAAATATTTTTGTGACCAAAATCCTCCCTAAATGGTGAGGTGTGATATAAAATGGATAATCATATTATTTGTCATCTATTTTGGTATTTTTTGTGGGGAAAAACTAAAGGTGTTGACTTATAGGGTTCATTTTATGAGTAGATCCCTCTTTGGTTATTTGGGGTCTATAAATTTTGAGAATATCTAGAGGGTCCAAACCCCTAACATTACTTAGGGTTGATGCATGCAAAAAATTGCAACCATAACCCTAGATGACTATCAAACTATGTTAAATATTGGGTCACTAGGAAAGAAAGTGGTTTAATTCTTATTGTATATTGTATTGTTCCATAGCTGAGAAAGACATTTGGTGGTGGGATATTGATGCATAGAAAAGGAAGTAGAAGATCTTATCGCAAGCATATTGGCCACAAAGTCCATGGGAATTCCATGGTGAGTAGCCCTTTCTTTGTATTTTCCATTATATTACTAAGAAGAAAAAACATAGCGTAGGCCTCACCTTTTAGTTGGGGTTTTCATGTATTAGGTTTTTCCAAGGCATATCTTGTGTTCATTGTGTGGATGGTGTGTATTTTCTTACTATTAATTTCAGTTCCAAATTATTTTATTTTATTTTAGCATTAAGCAGCATTATATATAAAAATTATAGTAAAACACTCTATTGTAAGAGATTTTCAAATATTAGAATATTTGTTGTGGTGAACTATTCAAGTGAAATATCCATGGCAGTTTACAAATCATATTGGTATCAGAGAAATTTTCTTTGGGGTTTTGTGGGAAGTTGAAAGATATAGGAATTGATGTAATAAATTATTCTAAAAAACCAAATCCATAATTGATGTCAAGTAATAACAATCCATAGGATTAGACATGGAAAATATTTTCAAAGATGGAATCAAAAGTTGTTGACATTTCTCAGAATGTGTATATTCTCATGGCGGATCTAGAGAATAATTTGTATAATAGTATAATATATGTTGTGATGAATTGTTCCCGTGGAATATTATAGATCAACAATATATGCACATCGAACAAAACTTTTAAAAGCATTATTGTGATGAGTTGCACAACAACTTATTAGATGTACATATGGGGCTGGTCGCGGACTTCTTAGAAAATCAATTGGATTAAACATTCATACTAGTATGGAAAATTCAAATTTTGTAGTATGGGTGAGGAGCTAGTCAACTTCTTCATAAAACTACTCAAGGGGAATCAAATTAGTTGTTGTCAATATAGGAAACTGATGGTGGATATGTCTCTTTTATTTTGGACCAGAATGTAAGTTGCATGAACTCATTTATTGTAGGGTTAATGAGGTGAATAATTTTTCATTGGTTGAACCTGCTCCAAATTTTGCTCATTTAGGTTTTACAAACTCTATTTTATGGGGCAGACATCCATGTGGTGAGAACAAACCTAGTTTCATTGAGACTTTGTTGGATCATGAATATTTGTGTGGTGGGTGATTAGAAGAGGATGGACATACCCTTAAGGGTGTAGAGTGTTAACCCGAAAAATCCCTCACTCAGCTCTCCATGACCTACACCACCCAAAGACACCATTTCACAACCCTCCATTAGACCCCCACACCCTCAAAAAGGCTTAAGGATGAAGAAAAGGGCTTAAAAACCCCAAAAGGAGCCTAAAATACTCTCCTAGGAGCTAAAGCCCCCAAAAAGGGGATAAAACCCTATAAGGAGCTAAAGTTAGGGCGAAAGGGGCTAAAAGCCCAAAAAGGGGGCTAAAGCCCAGACCAAGGGCTTAAAACCCTAAAACCCCAAAAAAGCTATAAAAGGAGGGTGGGGGGTCACTCTCAAACACACACCTCTCTTGCATACTGTTATGCTACCCGTGGATGCCTTGAGACACCTTTGCCTCTCAATCCACCCACATCCCTCTCTCCTCCATCCATTCTCCCCATTTAGCCATATCTCCTCATCCATTGTTGAGTGAGATAGGGAGGTGCTTCCTTCCAGCCAGGGCATGGTGGCCCATTTCACCAAAGGAGGTATAATCTTGTTTTGTTTATGCATTTTTCTTTAGTAGTTTTTTATTTCTGACCCATGTTTGTTTGTAGGTTTTTATATTAACATGTTTTGAAGGTTTTTTTTTGCTTAATAGTTGTTTGTAGGTAGCCAAGGCGAAGCCCTAACATTGTCTGCAGAGGGGCTCACGACCACTATTTTCTTTCTGTCTTTGCTTTCTGTACATTCTGCTTTCTTTTCAGCATTTTCACACGCAGGAACCTACCCTTCTGTCCTATAGATAGAAGGGAGCCATTCCTGCCCCTGTAGCAAGGAGAAATCCCTGCTACAAAACTGGCGACCATACCAGGTCGATCCCAGAGGATCCCTGGTATAGATTTTTAAAATTTCAAGTTTTTTCAATTTATGCCCTAGTTTTTAAAATATCCTGTCAGATCTAGGTTAAATCTAGTTTATTTCCTATTTTTATTATTGTTGAAGCCTCTGTAAGGCAAATCCAAGTCTATTTGGCCACAGTGCAGGTTTTTGTCGACCGGATCTGATTCAGGATCAGAAAAACCCCAAATCCGAGGTAGGTCGCACTTATCGGACCTGAACAGGGGATGAGGTCACTCTTTTTGTATTAACAGGCACGACCAGGTCACCCTTAAATCCTTGAAAGGTGTAACTTCACCCAGAAACACAAATCGCTTTTGTCTATGGAATCTGTGCGACCCCCTTGCCTGTTTCTGGAAAAATTTTGTGAACCCTCACCAAATTTGACCAAAAAAGTGTGGTCTATCAATCAGGGGTTTAATTTCAGTTTAATAGGGACTGTCAATGTAGCTCAACTGCCTCTATCTAGCACATTAGTTCAATTTCAGTTTTTGTTTTAATCTACTGCAACTTCATAAACAAACAATGTGTAAATTCCAAACAAATTTTAATGGCTTAATGAATATAGCTTAACTAAAATTGACAGTAAATTTAACAGTCTTGCTTACCCTTCCTCCTCTATCCAGTCATCACCCTTTGGGGTATTCTGGGATACGACGAAGGGCAAGCTCGTATAGTCCTAGGCCCTTCATTGAATATTCTTTTAAACCATTAAAACCGAATGACCTGGAAGGTAGAGGGGGTAGAGAAGGAGGGCTTCTCATGGTGCTAAGCGTCCTCCCTATTGACCAACCTTGCATCCGGGAGGTGACCTGTGGATCTACAAATGGGCTTAGTCCCATTGTGTTGAGAGCCTAGCACCTTCTCTTGGTTGAAGAGGAATATCAGTGTAAGGTAGTCATCTAGTTAGGCCATCAACATTCAGGGTTAAAAAATCTATCTTTTTACAAATTTCTAATTATTCAATGCTTGCACAACAATGATATGAACTCTACCACAATATGATGAATTCATAAACCATTTGCAGCCACCTAATACCAGGAAGAAGAAAAAAACAAAAACGACATACCAAGTAATCAACCCAACTCAGTTCATGATGCTGAGAGAGCCTTAAAATTTATCAATTTACACTAAGTTCAAACAATCTGCAGTCTTTGAGGACATAATTCCTTGACTGCTTCAACCATGGGAAGTACTTGGGCTCTGCCCAGAAACTCATTGTGAGGAGTACCACGGGAAGCCCAAAGTAGTTGGTCGTTGAGAGGAATTGCCAAGCGAAACGGGCAACGGCCCCCATCAATTGAGTAGAAAAGCCCATGAGGAAAAAGCCAAGCGTTGTCTTCTGGTAGTCTTGGTGGTCGAGTGACCACCTACAGCCAATAGGAAGCTATTGAAATCGGGGTCCAAACATCATTCCCACTAGTTTGATAAACACTTATCACAATTGATCCCCCATGATCTTCCTCATGCCTAAGAGGTGAACCACCACCATTCGGGACATCGAACCGACACTGTCGAGCCTATTCTCGAAGACCTCACATAGTATCAGAAGGCCACACAGCCTATGATTCAAATTCAGACCCATATCAGTCTAGACCAAACCTCCACACAGCACCATCAAGCCCCATGGGTGGTGCAAATCCGGGTCCATTTTTTGACATAGCCATAGCCAGTGGACCCACGTCCACACCACAACTTGTCACCAATAACCCTATAGGTGGCCCAAGCACAGTCATGCAAACTGTCATCAGTCAACTGCCACCACTAGTGACCAGCCAAGCTGGCCCACTTGCAACACACGGGGGTAGTGGCCCTTCCACACACACTACCTCTCTTTCCACATAGGGGGGTAGTGGACCATCCACTTAAATTGCCCCTATTTTCATACATGGGGGAAATGTCCCCTCCACCCACACTATTCCTCCCACCACAATTGGGGGCATTAACCCATCTACAATGGCACAACCAATACCCCCAGCTATGTAGGCACATTATGCACCTGCAATCCCCATCACCATCCCTTCCCCATCTCACATCAACCTGGGGTCCAATCTACCTTTCATGGCTCATCTTAACTTGCATGATTTGGCTCAAATCACAAATGACCCCATTCGCCATCAATATTTTTGGCCTCCAATGCCAACTAAGCTGCCATCAGACATCCCCAAGTTTGAAGGCAAGGCAGGGGAATGTCCCCAAAACCATATTATGACATTCCATCTATGGTGCTCATCCAACAGCATCGTAGATGATTCCATCAGGATGAGGCTATTCCAATGCACCCTTACAGGTGCCGCGGCCAAATGGTACATTGAGCTACCACAGGCCAAATATCCATATTTCAACTCCTTAGCTTTCATGTTCCTACATTAATTCCAACTCCCTGTCAGATATGATGAAGGGGTGGAGATCCTATTATCCTGTCGCCAAAGCACTGGGACACATATAACCAACCACATCCATGAGTGGCGGCGATGTCGCAGCTTATGTAAAATCCAACTTGACGATAGGATCTTCTTGGATTGGTTCCTCAAGACCTTTCTCCCGCCCATAGCAAAGGACATCGTTCCCCAATTTGAAGAGGAGGCCATACTGAAAACCCAACAGTTTGACCTTATCTATGCCTAGTCTGGATATCTATACATCGTCATTCCATATGCCCCCCATCTAAACACCTCCTACCGGGATGCACCACGGGCATCCCATGCTGCGGACGACATCATAGGCTCGGTCTCCCAATAGCCACAGCATCGTCCGACACCACCTGTCGTTACACCACAACCAAGCAACACAAAACCAAGCTCCGGACTACGCAAGAATGATGTCCCAGTCTGGAGCAACAACTTCCTACGCACAACCTATGCCACTGCAGCAAGATCAGGCCATGGCTTGGCCAACACAGCAGTATGCGAGGCAAATGCCCACATTTGTGGCACCGCCACCCCCACAAATCTATTATGCACCACCAGTACAAGCAGTTCAATCCCCCGCCCCTGCTCCACCCACTCTGTTGGGACAAGTATTTGCACAACAAAACCATCCCAACCAGTCTGCCCCCATGTTGAGGCCTAGAAATTCGTAGGTAACAACAGTAAGGGATTCTCCCCAATCAACATTCCCAACTAGCCTGTGACTGTTTGGTGTAGGGAATCCATCCGGTTTGCGATCCGGCTACCGTAGGTCAAGTAACAAAACTAAAAGGTTTTAACGGTTGCGGCCCAGTCCACCGTATATATTTTGTATTTTTGACTTAAAGTATGATATGCACATGCCTAATTAACATGCAGAGTGATAAAGGATGCAAGGAGTAGTCACAAAGTGATGCGCAGGTTCTTACCTCTCGTCTTAGAACTCACAAGCATCTAAATCACATACACAATAATAAAGTAAATCTAACTATCTACCTATCCTCGGGGAGCCAAATTGTAACTTATTAGTGAGTAATGTATATTGTACATGCATTATAAAGAGAAATTACAGATAGCTGATATTCCTTCCCACAACACATGAACGATTAAAGATATTTAACAATCAGATAGCCAATTGCTTATGAACAACATTCATTGCTCATGGTGGTAATTTCACAGAATAAACCATAAATCATTCAAACAAGAACATAATCCCTAAGAGTTAGAACGATCTCATAGTTAATGGACAAAAAGCTAGAAAAATGAAATAGTTCATCTTCCATCAATCCATAGCATAACATTTGAAGGTCCCACCAAACTTTATCCGACAGGCAAACAATAATTCTTTATTGCAAAAAAAAGTAGTTCTTCTTATAATATCTCTTTACTTGTCTAACTGGGAAAAAGGGTCCTCTTTTCTTCTAAGTCCTCTATATTTATACAAAAAGAATAAGACTGTTGGGATGCCTACGAATAACTCTTGGGCTTCCCCAACTTTTCGCCTCCCAAAACTTTGCTTTCACTAAATGTTTACAAAATTGTAACATATTACAAAAATGGACAAATATTCACGAGGAGGGTCCCGCTTGAGCATTTAGAAATTTCTTCCAAGCTAAAGCCTATGAGGCGATGCCTTCAAACTCAGAAGGTTCCAAAAAATGAATATTTATCTCGAATTTTGTAGCCTGGTTCTTGATGGCTTCAATTCTGGCTGCACTCAAACGAAGCTAATCTTCTAATAGCTGCACATTGACTGCAGAATGATCTACCTCATTCCTTAAGGTTTGGTCACCGAGAGATTTAATGTGCTATATTTTTCTTTCCTCTTCTTGATACCTTTTCTGCAAAATTTCCACAAACAGGTTGTGGTCCAGAAAAGCATCTATTCTCTGTTCAGCTTCTACTTGGCATCGGTTATAAGAAATCAGGAGCCTTCTAAAGAATTTTGTACATGCCCCCTTTTTCTTTCTAACAGCCTTCTTGAATTCCTCGGTTGTGTTAATGGAAAACTCCAAAAAGTCGTAGTCCTGCCTAAGGGCCTATCGATCTTTCGAGGGTAGCTCTACAGGAACTTCTTCATTGTTTTCTAGTCTTGCCATCCTTGCTGTCAGGACTTCCAGGATGTCCTAAGATCTGTCAACAAAATATGAGGAGGTCTCCAAAATCTCCTCCAACTGACCATCTACTTGCAAAACCCTACATCTTTCCTCTTCTATGGCCATCTGCAAATGAAGCATCTTGGCTTTCTGTACCAGCACATGTTCCTTGAAAGGTTGGAGATTAACCTGTTGTTCTTTGGATTCCTCCAAAGCTACTGTCAGAGAGGTAATCTGCTCTTGAAGTTTTGTCTCTTGTTCTTGAGATTGCCTCTCATTCGCCTCTAAGGTGGTCTTTTGCAGCTCTAGATCCTCTATCTTTCCTAGCAGCTGTTCTTTCTTCGCCCTCAATTCTTGATATTCTTGTTGTATTTTCTCCAAACACTCCTGGGTGGTCTCCATAGATCTTCTCTCTGCTTGGAGAACCTGAAGTTCAGCCTTTGAAGACTTTATCTCCTTTTGTACGTCTTCAAATTTCCTCTTTAACTTATTGTTTTCTTCTCTTTCCTTTCTTAGTGTGTCTTTTAGTTGAGAAGAAGACTTCTTAGACTGCTCCAGATATGTCATTATTTTATCTACATTGTCCTATGAAGCATGGATCAATGCAGCCCCTGCTCTAATAGTGAATCTAGGGTCTCTATCTGTTCCGTATACAATGGTCGTATCAGTTATCATCTTACCAGACATGCCCCCTGTTTCAACCTTCTTCTCAGTTCTTTTTACTATCCTTTTCCTTTCTTTATCATGGAAGATAGTACTAAAATCAGGGACTTCTTCCCCTATATTCTGTTCGAAGGGGACTAGTCTAACTAGGGTGGGGGCCATAGACTGTCCAGACGTGCTGACAACAGGTACTTCAGGGTCTTGAACATCGGGATTCTCCACGTCCTGGGTCTGAATGTCTGCTATGTCAGAAGCTGACTGTTCTGTCGCTGTCTGGGTCAGCTTCATCCTCTCTGCCTCTTGTCTCTGAAGCTCTTCATCTAGCTTTCTTTTTAAACCTTTTCTTCAAGGCCGTTATGTTTAATGCACTATGAAAAATGGACTCTTCTCTGTCATAGTGGTGAGTGTATTCAAAATGGACATTGGCCTCTTTGCAGTGCTCAAAAACCTTGTTGTGGGAGTCATTCCTGTGGAAGGGCATTTCCCCAAAATGAAACTTTTTCAACTCCTCCACAAATTCGTCGGCCTTCTTTACTCTAGTAAACTCATAACTCCCTAACCTGAAAGGCAACGGAGGATATGCAGCCTTCTTATGTTCAAATAAAAAGCTTCCTATGCCATCTAGGAAGACTTGCCTAACTGCCTCTTTGTGACTTATATAGTCTGTGGCATACTTAGGCAGTAGGGAGGGTGCTCTAGAGCCTCCAAACATTCTGAAATAGAGCCCCTCCTTAGTTAGGTAATAATCAGCATATTCCTCGATCACCTGCAGTGCCTCCTCAGACATGCAGTCACATTATTTTAAGAAAATAAGAGTATAATGGCATGATAAAATGTTCACAGACCTCCTTGTAGTGACTGTGGTACTTGTGATCCCACAGTGTCTTGTATGCGGAGTAAACAGGTATCATTTCCGGGTCCCAGATGCACCTTAGGCCGGGGAAAGGTTGATTGCATAGTATGCAATCAATGAGTATGGCACTCATGTAAAGTTCTGACCTCTTTTGGGACACTCCTCCCAAAGTTGAGGCCATACAGGCCGAAAGGCTATTTGACACTATGTTGGCCCAATTGAAAATGGTCCCCTGTGTTGTGACATAAAAACTTATCGGCATCCACTCCAATTTGAAGCTTTTGCCATGGGCTCTCCCAAAAATTCTATTGACCATTAAGGCAATGAACCTGTAAGGGGTTCTCAAGCTTGTAGTGTCATATTCTCCCGTCGACCTGGTTCTAAAGTTTCTTCCAGGCATGAGCATCCTCTTGAGGGTCTCAACGAGGTCCATTCTGATGTTTCTCAGCCAATCTTCAGTTAAATATATTTGTGCTTTTGGCAAGTGGTAGGCTAGGGCTACATATCCTGGGCTATAGGTAGCATAGCCTTGTTTGTCAACATTCTCAAGAATCATGGTGGTTACATCTGTCCTGGGCAGAATCCACCCAATTACTTCAAACCATGGAAAGAGGTCCGGTCTTGTAGCAATCTTCATCAATGAAGACCTTTCTATGTTGGCGTATATGCTTTCTTCCTCAAAACCTATATCAGGCATCTCTCGGCGCGTGATCAACTTGTAGATGTCTCCCCACTAATACTCAGGCTCTACACCAGTTATGCATTTGTTGTCTTCATAAATATATTCGGTCTTGGTGATGACTTCGACGTCGGGATCCTCTTCGACCACAGGGGCCTTCTTCTTTTGACGCTTAGACATTTTGGGTCCGGAGGAATCTTCCTGTCACATATAAAATTGTAATTGTAGGTTATTTCTGGACAATTTGTAGAGATTGAGATAACCATGTAAATATTTTACCTCATCTGTGTTCAACATGATGGCAGTTAATCAAATTAAGCAAATATGTTCACACCAATACTCTTGTCTAATACTAAAATTGGCTTAGTCAACAAAGCTCGAGTGGGAAACAAAGTCTACGTTAAAATGAAACAACCTCAGGCTCTCTGAGGGTGCCATGACCACTGCGCTACATGGAACGACAGTGGAACTTATACTAGCCATTCAATGGGGGATTTCAGGAAAAACACTATCTATGTGCCATCTACAGTCCGCCTAAAGTTGGGCGATGCTATACTACCCCAGACCAGTTCGGGTTCGAATTCAACCGCGAACCGTGTTGCTCGAAACAGTGAGCTAAAACAAGGTCATGGTTCAAACGACGCTGGAGACCGGACCAGTGGACAAATTTTGACTTTCCCCAGGAAATCCCTAAACATCCCCCCCAAGTCGACCAAGCATAAAATGGGGCAAACCGGTGCAGACAGCGTAACGACCGTCTGCACCAGTTCCCCCAACCATCAAGTGCAGGGTCGAAAAACATAACGACCGTGGAAGGAAACTACCCCGTGGGCAACAAAACTCCCCTACTGACAGTACCAAGACTTGCCTCCGCATATATACATGTTACGACGGAAAACGGCGTGAAAACCCTAACCACGGAAACAAACCGTTACAACAGCCAGTCGAACGGAAAGGGATAATGGGTACAAGAGCCTACTTGGCACTGCTACACGACTGGCGGGAGGAAGACCGTTGAGTTTCCATGGTGAAGCCACCTAGGAACAAGGGTACCGATAGCAGGGGTCTTGGTTAGCTCGAGCGACAACGACAGCGCAGCGACAATTTGAAATAACAATAAAATAATCAACTTACCCGACCCCATATATATATATATATCCGGTCAACCATAAGCGGCGGGAGAAAACATCGGACGGTGAAAATGCAAGGGTCGGAGATCATATGAACATCTCCTCCCGTAACGTCGAGTGGTAAAACAACTAGGTGAACCGCTGAGACATCTGGGAGAAACCAATAAAGCATCGAAGCTCGCAAGATTAAAACGTCGAAGTGATAGATGGATGAGGAGCTGCAATGGTGGAAACATAAAAGACATCACGTTCCGCAACAGGAAAAATATAAATCAGAGGAAAAACCAACTTAATGACCGGAAAGACAGCATTTTCGAAGCCGCAACGGCGGATGCCGAAAACTTAAGGATCGGTGAAATAAATCGACGGGATCGAAAAAATTAAGGTTATGCGCCATCCGCCACTACGGGAAACTTAGAGACAATATGTCCCAACGGAAATCCAAACGACAGCCGATTGAGACAAAAGTGAATAAAAGCATCAGATAAAACAATCGGACCTGGTTGCTTATTACTTCTCCGCAACAGAGGGAGCGCAAGTGACTAAACTTCTGACTCAAACACTCAAAAATGCGTTCGAAGCCAATGGTAAACTTAAACAAATAGTGAATCATTTCTGGCATTAGGAATAGTCTTTCTGCAAAATCATCAACCAAATCAAAGTTAAACCAAAATAAGCAAAAGGAGGGTCCCGAATTTTTTTTTGAATTTTGGGAAAATGTTGCAGCTGTAACACCCCAACAATCAACAAGGGAAAGCTAGAAATAATCAGCCTCTGAACCAAGCCAATAACTAACCGCAAGGAGGTGTTCAACAACCAAACCCTCCCAACAATGCCATAGTGAACCGACCCGCCAAAAACCCCCCACGACCAAATGCTCCTATATGCAACACTCTGTTGCACACAAACCAACCATGCACACTCTGTGAGGTCTATGGGCTCTACACATTTAAGTGTCCCCTCATGGTTCGCACCAAGCAGGCCATTTAGAACGAGGTTCAACAGGCCGCCAATGCTACGAACCAAGCCCAACCCAACCCAGCACCACAAGGACCTCCTCCTATGGTGCTTCAAAACCCACTACCAGTCCAAGGATTGGTGGCAACTACTCCCCCTCCCCAAGCCAATCCCAATGCTCCGAGGGCACCTCCCATGGCAGAAACAGGTGTTCACCACTTGCTAGCCATGACGACTGAAGAGGTCAACTTACAAACTAGATGAAATCAATACGGTACCACCATCGAACCCGTTGACACATCAGCGGCATCTACGTCCAAGTCGGTCAACGCACCTCTTCAATTACCTCCATTCCCCCACCCCCCCCATATGCCGAGTGGCCAATAACACCACAGCTAGAGCTGCTGTTAGCTATAGCATTGTGGATGATTTGGCCCAAACACCAACGGCCATGTCTGCTCTGGAGGTACTCAAAACGTGCCCAACGCAGCAGAAAGCGTTACTAAACGCCCTTGGGGCCATAGACCCCTCTGACTCCAACTTGATCACGTTCGACATGAAGAATGGAGAACCATGCATGCCATTGACCATCGCCTTCCAAATCCCGGTATCTATCCGAAACTTAGTTGTGCACCGGTGCATAGTAGATGAGGGGGAATCTACGTGCGTTATGTCTACCCTGGTTTGGCAGAAACTGGGATCACCAATTCTGCAACCATCCTCCACAACTCTACAGGCTTATGATGGCCATCCCACTAAAGCCAACGAATCCCCCCCCATGTCCCCGTCACATTATCTAGGAAGACAATGCTGATCGACATAGAGGTCGTCAACGCTCAACTGGACTATAACCTTCTCCTCGAAAGAAGTTATATGTACGCCATGAGAGCGGTCACATCAACTGTCTTCCGTCTCATGATGTTCCCCCACGAAGGGAAGATTGTGATGGTTGATCAACTCACTTATCATGATCCGCAAGGGTTAACGACACTCGCCAACATTATCCCTACCATCACCACTATTGAGCCACAAGGGACGACTACACATGCTAATGTCATCCCTGCAATCAACACTGTGGTTGACAACACACCAGCCTACCCATTGTTGAATGTGGGCCTTGGGTTGTTTGTCGATCCCACCATGACGAATCCTTTCCCCTCAGTGTCACCGCCACCGACACAAAATGAGACTTCGGACTTGTGCATGGTCTCATCCAACACCGTTGCACCCAAACAACAACCACAGCCTCAGCCCCAACCACAACCACAATATCGTCCGTAGCCGCAACATCACCCGCACCAACAACATTTTGCATAGCCGCAACCACAACCACACCCTCACATGCAACCGTCAGGGAGTTATCTGGGCTCATCTCCAATCCATACAATTCCCTTCCTCTTCCCCCCTCCTAGTGTCATGAGCAAGCCAGTAATGGCCACCCTCAACCTACCCAACTTTACATTGGGAATTTCGATGTGGTATCTTGATCCACCAGCTCAACCAATAATGCCCTAGGTTGTTTTAACCCTGGTGCAACCCATCACGGTCAAGTCTCACCCTCCACCCGGTCCACAAAAGCCAACCGCCACACCGCCCCATCCAAAAAGGGCTAGGGGAAAGAACGCCAAAGCCACCGTAGAGCCACGATAGATCCCGCCTTACACCGTCTGCGAACAACAGGGCCATCCAACTCAAAATTGTCCTGAAATTCCAATGATCCGTGCGCATTTGGATGCCATGGATACAACCGAAAACCTCCTCGTAGTTGAACTTCCAACCGCTCCAATAGTCAGAAACAAGGCATTGAGAACAAACCATGCTTGCACCCTTTGTGGATTGTATGGACACTATTCTCACCACTTCCAAGACTTTCCCAAGTTTTGAATGGCTTTAGCCAACCTTAGACAACATTCCCTTGAATTTAAGATCACCCTGATCGAAGAAGTTCACCCCCCACCTCCTTCTTCGAACACCATGTCCATTTACATGATGTCCAGTTCAACCGACCCTATTGTCTCCACCATCACCGATAATCCATCAGACCTGTCTCTTCCATTGTTTCCCCAACCATAGCTGCAACCTCAGCTACCAGGGAAACATTAGGGTTCATTCCCGATCAACACAATCCTTTTCCTTGTTCTTTTCCTTTTCGTTTTCCTACCATCCGAGATCGTGAGTAAGTCTGCCTTGGAAACCCTCAATCTATAGGATTTCAGACTGGGAGATCCTGTGTGGTACCTTGAACCACCTACCATACCTCTGAGGCCCCAAGATGTGTTGACTCATGTCCAACAAATTGAGATGATGATGCACCCACCTCCAGGTCCATCAAAGACTCCTTCTGTCTCTAGGCCTGCCCCTCTTCCTCCAATAGAGACTAGGGTCAAGGCCACAAAAACCACAACCAATACCATTTACATGATCTCTAGCACCGTTTTCCCTTCTGTCTCGTCGGTCATGGAAGATCCACCTGATCTATTCCGACACCACTTACGCAATGACGGAGATATATGTAAGACCGCCTTTGGTTTTACCCCATTCCCTTTAAACCATAGTGTGGAATCGGTTCTTCCCATAAAAGACCAGATTTCGTCATCCTGCCTTGCCAATGACCTTCGTCTCGGCAAGGGGGCATACCTCTTTACTGACTCAGATGGTCGACTCTTGAAGAAGCCACGCAACGGGCTCCACCTCAAGAGAGTCTATGCCTGATATAACCACTATGAGTCCCTTATAGCTTAGTTTTTTCCCTTTCTTGTTTTTCAACATTTTTTTCACCACAAGTCAGGGGTAGCACCATTAGCTACCAATCCAAAGTCACTCGGAACCGGTTTGAGACACCTCTCACACCTCCGGGCTCAAATTTACACCTCCTTATGAGACCACCGTCTCATGTTTAATGTGACATCATTGTATCATTAGTTGTATATGATCGGCTCTTGTATTTTAGAGCATAGATCAAATTATTCTTTTGACATTGTCACGAGCATGGAGATGCCCGCTTCATCCATATATGTGTCACACATTATTTGTATCTCACCCATTGATGGGAACCATATTAATACAAAAACCAAAAGCCACCATGCACCAGCCCATGCTCCATATCTCTCATCTGTATCCATCTCTTTCCCTAGTGATTGTTATTCTGGCAGTAAGCATCAAAAGTTTGATTGAACTAGGAAAACAAAATCTGAGTTGGGAGAACCATATGGAACAAGAAGGAATCCTCCCAATCCCTTCAACACAAGAGAATAGGTTGCCCACTTCATAGAATCTGCAGGTTTTGCACAACCAAGGAACAGAAATCCCAGTCCAAGTGAGCAAGGAGGCAGATGCGGTTGAATCAAGAACATAGAGATTATGAAGAACCCAAAAAAGGGTTGGTAAGTACTCATGCGCTATAGAGCAAGCTGATAGACACTCTACGTAAAAATGACAGAAATTATTTCCAAACTCTTTGTAAGCTGTGTATGAATTCAAATAGAAAGCCTTAATGGACTTGAACACTCTTGTAGATTGTGCCATAGAAAAGAACCCTCCGGTCTATATACAATAAGAAAGAGTTTGAAAGTGGAGGCTCAGCCAGCTCAGGCCAAGCCACCAACCCCTGGAAAATGAACATGGCGCATGCTCTTTCTCAAAAATTGAGGCCCACAGTATGAACAGTTGGCGTTCCTGACTCAATTGTTTTGTTGCTTTATACTATGCAATGATATGAAATTGATACTGTTATCCAAAGTAAGCACTGAAGAGTCAAGAGTGTATAATCTTGAATTAGGGTTTATGATTATTACTAATGTTTTTTAAGCCATGGGAATCAGTAACTCATCAGGATTACCAAGGCTAGGCCCAGGTTCGAAGCCAACGGCTGCCACTATAACCCAACCCAAGAGTATATCCAACAGCTTGCAAACCAGATTACTAATGTTAATGTTGTTATTATTATTATAGTCATATATTTAAAGGTGTGAACTAAAAAGTCACAACCCCTTCCATATTTTATTATATAATGGGGTCCCCTGATCCATTGTATTTCGCCACGCACATTTGAGTATATTGTATATCAGCTTCATATCAAGAACTATAACATGAAGAAATCACCAAGCACCTATGGAATGTCCTTTCAATTTTATGCTGAAACAGGAAAAAAAAATGGTTTTTTTCTTGGAAAAAAAAAATTGTATATCAGCTTATAAAAGCATATTGTGTTTCAACTTTCTCTAATATGTGTGGTACCTAGTTCTGTTTTACCTTACACCGTGCCATGTTATGAATCTGACACTCTTATCCAAAATCGGCACTGAGTGTAAAATTGTCTACAGTAGTTAGTGTATAATCTTAAATCCATGTTGTCTATAGTTGTCAATGTATGATCTTGACTTGGGTTAACCGTTATAACGAATGTTACTATTATAATAATATAATTGTTTTCTTATAGTAATATATCGGGGTGTGACAGAAAAGTAACGATCCCTTCCATATTTGATTATATAATTGGGTCTCCAATACATTGTATTTAACCACACGCATTCGAGTATTATTGTATATCAACCTATAAGATCCTAATTTAAACACATAAATCCAATAATAGAAAGTATCAGCAGACAAAATGGAATCTGAAGTATCGGAATAGTAAGTGCTGGATGTTTTTGTTGAAATGTTTGAGTTTGGATGATAGCAGGACGGTGGGGTTTTCCAGCGAGCAGGATTCAGGAACTCAGAACCCTATTTTTCGTGGTCCAAAAGAGAGGATTGGGGATGAGGTCATTTCCAGGGCAGTTAAAGATAGGAGGGAAACCCTAAAGCTCTCAAGGGCCATTGCGAAGTTGCGGCAAAACCAGAAGGCGCTTAAGGTGCTAGATTCTAAATTAACCATGGTGCTAGGGCATGATATTGATATGAATAGAGTGGTCTCTTTGTCGGAACAGGTGCTGGTCAAGAAATTCCAGCACCAGAGCTGTCGACAAAAGGAATTGTTGGACTGGTGCGTGGAGAATTGGAAACCCAATCTAGGATTGTCCGAGTGTTCATCTTTTGGCAAAGGGGTCGTTATGCTTCACATTAGTGGCGGAGAGGAACAAAAATCTCCTTCTAGAGGCTTACTGGCGGTAAAGGAATTCAAGCATTGTGCTCAAGCCATGGCATTGTGGTTTCGAACCTCGAACGGAGACATTCGTTGTGTCCTGCAACACATATGGGTTCTGTTACCCAGGTTCCCTCTACCATCATGGAATGTTGCAATCTTTAAGAAGGTCGGCAATAGACTAGGGAAGTTCCTGCTCTTTGACGAATCTTCTTTAAGGTGGGAAGATATAGTGAATGGCTAGGGTTCTAATTGAAATTAACATTTGCAAAGGGCTTGTTACAGATATTGAAATTTAGTGGCAGAACCAAATCTTTTCTCCAAACCCTGGACTATTGACGAGTCCCATTTCAATGCAGGCTTTGCCAGACAACAAGTAATTTGAAGACTTCTTTTCCTTTAAATGTGAACTTTGAAGCAACACTTCATATGAGGTCGAAAAAGGTGATGTGTGAGTCTATTGTGCTTGTGCTACGAGAGGACGACCCTCAAGAGGACAACTTTCTTCCATAGCCCTCGTTTGAGAGCCCTTAACTCCATCTCTCGTCAGGCAAAGAATCGACAATGCTATTTGATTTAAATTTGTCCAAGGAGGCGTTTATTGGGTCAATGGGATTCTTTGGTGAAGGGGCTTTCACATTGCCTAGTGGCAGAGGGGCATTCATTGGGAATTTTGTTGGCTCTCCCTCAAACATTGGTGTTTTAAGGTTTAATGGCAGCCAGAGAAAAATCATTTTTGTCGGTTCTAGGGGAAGGGGAAGCCTCAGCGAAGGCGTCGACTATGGCGCTTTCTAGCATTGTCGAGGTCGAAGCCCAACAACTAACAATCAACTCTCTATATTTGGTAGCGAATTATCCGAGTAAGACTGGTACTTCCTCCTCGTTTTATTTGAATAGTTCTGTTCAATCTTTGATTCCTTGTAGAGCAGGTGGGCTTCTTGTAGAGGGGAAGGGAACCTCAGGTGTGGATGCTTATCCTTCGAGGTTGTGTGAGACTATTGTCAAAAGTCAACTAGGACTAAGTCTTTAAAAGAGGTCTTGATATCAACTCCTGTAACTGTCGACAATATTCCACCTTTGCACAACCTAGACCTACAATCTCGATAACAACTTAGCCCTTCAAAAGGTCTTGTCAAATGGGAGAAAAAAGGGGGATTCCGAGGGCAATGGAAGGCGATTTGTCAACGATTGAGAGGTGTAGAGAGAATAAGAGTGTAGCCAAAGCCATTGAAGATTATTTGTCTGTAGATTGTCCCATGGGAAGTTCTCCAATGGTTTTCAGACCCTTAGAGCAAGCAAGTCCAACGTTGGGAGGTTTTAAAAGATCATTCCTTCTTTGAATCTTAGAGGGGTGGAAAGGACCCTAAAACATCGTGCCCTCCATCATTTGATAGTTATTGTTAGGCCTATGATTATCCTATTCCAGGGACTATGGTATCTAGGGATTCCATCTCGTCGTTAATCCCAAGGTGGAATATTTGTTTTGTGGATGGTGATGGGTTCTCTAGGGGCCTCATTTCGACATGGGACCCTTGTTTTGGAAGATTTAATACATGTTTTACACATGCAAGTCTGTTATGCAAGGGTTGGTTTAAGGATTTGGGATTTCCAGTCAAACTTTTAAATTACTATGCGCCTTATCAAGATCGCAAGGATTTCTAGTCAGATCTGAGCATGGGCCCCCTCTTTTTCAATCCTTGGCTAAATATTGGGAGGTGATTTAAATATTACCCTAAAAGCTCTAATGGTGTGGGGGTGAGAACTAGGGCAGACCCCTTAGCAGGTTTTTCTGTGCATTTATTCGAGGGTTCTAATCTTATTTATGTTTGTTGATTTTTTTGAGCAACATCGAGAGCCATTCTCTTAGGAGAATGGAATCTTATTTATGTCTATTGATTTTTTTGAGCAACATCGAGAGCCATTCTCTTAGGAGAATGGAGACACCTTGTTCGGGACCAGGGTGTGAACTCAACCTAGAAGTGAGTGACCATTCAATTGAATGGAGATATCTTGTCCAAGACCACGATATGGAACTAGTCTAGCACTGAGGGACTCAACCTTGAGTTGAGTGACCATTCAATTGAATGGTGACATCTGGTCCAGAACCAAGATGTGGAACCAGTCTAGCACTAGGCGACTCAGCCTAGAGCTGAGTGGCCATTATTTTGAATGGAGACACCTAGTCAGTTACCAGGAATTTACCTAGTCCGGGACTAGGAACTCAGCTCGAGGCTGAGGTCCATTCTCTGGGAGAATGGAGGCACTTGGTCTATTACCAAGTATTTGACCTAGTGTCAAATTATGCAGCCTATGGTTGAGGCACCTGGTCTATTACCAAGAAGACACTATAAGCCCTAGACAGAGTCTAGGCATGTGTGGCACTCTAACCCTTGATCAGTGGGCTTTATGATCTTCTCCAAATCTTAGCTACCCTTGGTTAAGACAGCTTAGTATCTGATTTTGACATCACACAGATTGTGAGATAAAAGCATTAGTAATTCTCTATGTTTATGATGATGTACTTTGAGTGGGGATGAAAGACCACCTTAACCACTTGTATTGACCACAGGGCACTTGAAGAAGGCTAAAGCAAAAGTCAGAAATACATAAAGACCCTTTGTCGAGTGCCCTAAATGCAGATAAATTCTTATCAACACACAGAGCATACGAGATTTATTGTCAACCCGAGAAAGTCTTTTATTTCAAAGGATAGATGCACAATTTATGCTTAAACACCAGATCATTGTAATTAAACACTTTACCCCTAAACAACCATGTTCATCCCTCAAAACCTATGTAATCCCACCAATCTTCTAACTACTACAAATTCCAATTCTCTCTACCATGCATTAATAGGAAATGAAATCAGACTCAAATTACACTTGCAGACATAAAGAAAATCCTATTCATATCCCGGAATAAATGATTCATCTATTTAATCTAACCACTCTTGAAATTCATACTCATAACTAATTGTG
>LPNX011113012.1:0-12024 GCA_001517045.1 Pseudotsuga menziesii
ATTAGATCATTTTAGCCTAACTTAGGAGTCTTTTATTAATTATTGGGTCCACTAGTACCATTGGGTCCACTAGGCCTAATGGGGCCACATGTACCAGTCAATAGAGTGTGGGGAACACCGATAGAGGCTAACTAAGATTGACTACACCTGCATGCATCAAGTTTAGGCACCTCCTAGGAAAATCCCTATATTTTAGGAGCCACTAGGAGTGTCAACACCAACCATCTTCATTTGTTTGGAGTTGGTAACTAGTTAATCTTAGTTATTCTTCAGTTACATTTAGTTAGTTATCCTCTAGTTCAATTAGCACTAGTTATGCATGGATGCATGTGGGAAGGCACTAGTTCTAACCTACTTCTCACCAGGCCAATGTAGTTAGAATGGTTTAAATTATTATAATTGATTGATTGACTGAATTAGACATCTGGAGTTAACCACTTGGACTTCGATAGTGATTTAGAAATCCCTAGTTAGCCATACATCCATATACAATTATNTAGAGTTAACCACTTGGACTTCGATAGTGATTTAGAAATCCCTAGTTAGCCATACATCCATATACAATTATAGCCATTTGGTGGATTCAAATTCATCCCTAATGATTTGAATTCCTCCTGATGTAACACTATTGTAACACCAGATCCTTTAATTAAGATAATACTGTAATTCTCTGAGCAATACTTTTCTGTTTCCTATGAGATTTGATTTGTTCAGTTTGTATAATTCATTCCTCTTCACTACATAATAATTAAGAATCCGACTAGACTCATTGCTTGATGATCTAAATGGCACAACAATTCTAACATTATGATCACTCACTCATACAATGCGTGCAAACAACATGTATATATTTGGTCACTTATGACAATCATTCACATGGAAGCGCTAGTATAATAATATCAGTCTACAATAAAGATCATTTACTCACAACCATGTTCACAACATCATCATAAAGTCAGTATGTAAGTGTGTGATAATTCAGGCTTTCAATAATGTATAAGAAATGTGCATTAACAATGTGTGCAAGCAAGACAAGCAACATTCAATATCTCACATAAATATCACCAGTGTTATTGTCTTATCTTTAATAGCAGTAGCATCATTAGTGCACATTCATGCAACCACAGTCATCATAGTTATAAATCATTAAATTATCAGTGCATGAGCCAACAAGGAGTAGAATTTATGACTTGCGATTTGAGATGTATGTGTATTTATGAGTACAATAAAAGGTATTGTCGATGAAAATGTATGGGAATAATCATAGAGAGTGATTCCACTATAAAGGGTTGATCTCACACTCACTTTTTAGAAATATCTAGGCCTACATGCCTTAAAATAAATCATATTGAAAATATAAAATGTCAACTGAAAATTAAAAGAAAATAATAATAAAATATAGCCTAAGGTAGGGTTAAGGTAGGCTACCTGGGGTATTTGTATCTCCATGTGCCAAAACATGCTCAAATAAGCGAATCACTCCAAACGAAAGAATGGAGTGAGATGGAGGGAGGGAGTTATACCCCATCTAACCCATAGAATGTTGTAAAATCCCTCAATGCCCTCCTCAAAGCATGAAAACATCTTGGCATGGAGGATGTCTTCCTCTGAGGAAATAAGGCCTTGGAGAGCAGGGACCCACTGATTGAAGGGTCATGAGGGTGTCCAAAGTGGTTGCGAATGAATATGAGTGTCTCATAGCTGAAGCAGAGGCCACCATAGCATGTAAACATGATATGGAGCCATGTGACTCAGTGGTCAACCCTTAGGGACCTCAGACACCAACCCTTAGGTTAAAAACCCCTATAAATGGAAGTCACCGGTGCAATTAAGCCATAGTACCCCTAAAGGAGGACCAAAGGGCCCATCCATGACCACCATTTCTCAATAACACCCCTCCTGGGCCCAAATTTGGGCCTCTCCGTAGGGTACACCTAAAGGTTGACTGGGTACGAGTGCAACATAATGCATTACATATATTCATATATAATATACATTATATATGTACATATTCATATGTGCTTAATAATATATATTCAGACAACTATTTAATTTGTGCTCTGGAAATGCACTATATATATGTACATTTGTATATGTTCTTAACCATATACATTAGCACAACCACTTAATTTGTGGCCTATGAACATATGTCTCAGCTACATGTTATCACTCACCATTTTCTAGTTAAATGGGGTTGTCTTCCACAAATTGCTTGTTATCCATGCATCAACTATGAGTTATTGATGCATTAGCTACTAGTTATTTTTTAGATTATTTTTTGATAATTGTTTATTTGGAATTTGGAACGATGTCCATAAAATCAATCTTGAAAGTACACCTATCTCAACCAATATAATGTAGTAAAATCATACTTACTAGTCCACCCAAAATTCTAAAATGAAACATTTATTAATATAAATATACATTGATGTACAATATTTATTTATAAAACTCTGAAATTGGCATTTTATTGTTAAAAGCACTCTAAAGATTTTGGTATCTAGAATACGAATCGAGGCTTTGAAAATATGACAAACATGGGGTTTTAAATTCAAAATAACTTGTGGGGTTTCAAATTTAAAATAATTTATATACGTTGGGTTTAAATTCATAAAACATAGATGCCTCATTTATAGTTGACCCACCAACGCACCAAATTAGTATAACTAAAGACATTGAAGGCTACTAAACAAAAATATTAAAAATTGGAGGGCATGTTCTCATACCACCCATCCACATACTCTTTAATCTAGTGGTGAAGCAAGGGTTTCCTACACCTTGGAATCAAGCCTCATTATTCCTATTTTCAAAAGTGGTAATAAAAATGACCCCTCTAATTATTGCACTATTATGATTAGCCCTCTCTTAACTAAGTTATATGGTATTATAGTAGAAAAGAAGATCAATGAATGGCTAGAAATAGAAGGTAAGCGGGCTAAAGCCCAAGTAAGTTTTAGAAGGAATCATTCAACCACAAACCACCTTGTTCTGCTTAGGATCATTGCATAGGAATGTCGTAATAATAAGTCTGACTTATTGTGTTGCTTCGTGGATTTTAGAAAGGCCTTTGATATAGTGCCTAGAAATAACATGTGGAATAGGCTAGAGGAGCTTAAGGTTCCTTTTGAGTTGAGAGCTGCCGTGATAAGTTTATACAAAAAGGTCATTGCCAAGTTTAAGAATAATGAGGGGTGGGAAACTGATATAAATTTTAATAGTGGAGTTAAACAAGGTTTCCCCCTCTCCCCTACCCTTTTTGGCATTTACATTGATAAGCTAGAAAAGTGTTTAGAAGAAGCAGGTTACGCTAGTACAATCTTAGTTGGGATAATTATCATCCTCCTACTTTATGCTGATGATATTTTTTTATGGCAAGGTGTCCTTCTGATCTCGATAAGTAATTAAGAATTCTTAAATATTTTTTCTCTAACATGGGTATGGTTGTTAACACCAACAAGACCCTAAAATCATGATTATAAAATATAAGAAAGACACCTATGCAAATTTTATTTATGATAATAGAAATATAGAGTAAGTGACTTCTTACAAGTATCTCAGAATAGATATTAATCACAAGCTCAATTGAAACTATAGCATTGAGGAAAGGATTAATGGAGGGTGGAAAGCCTATTTTGGTCTTGAAAATAATTGTAAATCAGCCAATCTAGTCATGTGGGATAAAAATAAGTTCCTCTTTGAAACTCTTGTCATCCCTGTTATCTTGTATGGTTGTGAAGTATAGGGGTCCAACATTTCTAGAGAATCTTGGAGGAAGATTGAGCAAATACAGAAGGAATTTATAACTTATAACCTCAAAATTAAAAGCAATACACCTTATCCTATTCTCCTCATAGAAGTGGGACTTTACCCCATCAAGAGCATGGCTATGACTAGGTACCTGATGTACATGCATAAGATAAATAGCATGGGAAACAAGAGACTTCCTAAAACTGCTTTAAACTCGAGTCAAAACCAACTATGCCTCAAGCAGTGTTGGTGTAAAGATACCATGGCTTGGTTAAACAATTGAGGCATTAATGAAAATGACATTTTCCAAAACATTGATTATGTCAAAAATATTATTACTTCTAACTTTAAAGAGAAATTCTGGTGTGAAGAAAATTTAGCGGTGAAGAGAAAATCAAGATACTATAAGGAGGTCATTAATCCTAGCTTGGAATATTAGAAGTATATCTTTGTAGTAACTAGCTCATGGAAGAAAATTAATATAGCCAAGATTATAATGAACTCTCATGAACTCCATAGCGAAACATGGCGTTGGTATATTCATAAAACTACATGGGCGGAAAGGGTTTGCCATCTATGTG
This sequence comes from Pseudotsuga menziesii, assembly GCA_001517045.1. Lineage (NCBI taxonomy): Eukaryota > Viridiplantae > Streptophyta > Pinopsida > Pinales > Pinaceae > Pseudotsuga > Pseudotsuga menziesii. Next base: position 4,329 of record LPNX011113012.1, read on the forward strand.
AGTCTATGAAGGTTGATGATGAAAATCAGTTTCTCTTAGAGTGTCTTGCTTACAGCCACATTAGATCTGAGTTTCATAGTACTTGCTATAATACAAACCTGTATAACCTCCTAACTTGCCAAAACTATAGTGAGCTTGAAAAGCTTTTTGAGCACAAGAACACGATTTTAAAGTAAACCAAGTAATATCTTTCTTAAGGTCTGATAGACCAAAGTTAGTCTCAGTGGACGTTAATCATCATCATAAGTGTATCCATAAAAAAAAATCTTCATTAATATCTATTATAATTTTTAACTAAAATCTTGTAATCAAATGCAAATATTTTAAACATTTTTAATAATTTTATCTAATCTTATAACACTAAAAACCTTTACGAAATTAAAATATATATATATATATATATTTTCTAATTTACAACAAAATTACATACATTGGTTTTCCTTATAATAATACTTTTAGACTATGTGCTTAAATTTTGCATATATCAATCCTAACTTCTCTAAAAATGGATTTTCGTGCATGGAAACTACATGTAATGGGGAGGAAGGCTATACAAATGGGAATATTTCCATGTAAAGGGATTTTATGTTTTTTCTCAATTTTTTGAGCTAAGTATTAATATTTGGGAATAAAGAGAATAAGGCCAAGATTGAATAATAGGGACAATAGTAATCGCAAAAAATAAAGTATGCCCTGAGGTCGAAAAGGTTTATGCAATGTGAGGCCAATGACATGTCTTTTGTAGTGTGCATGTAGACATATTTCTTTGATTATCTACAAAATAAGATACGAGGGTGAGAATCCTTCTTTGAATTATATATCTACGTACGAGGGACTAGTGCAAATAATAAATCAAATGATAGTTGAATAGGCATTATGTATGGGATGGTGAGAACATATACAAGAAAGAGCTTTGCCTAATTATGAATCTTTACGAAAGCTACTCGCTAAGAAAGACGAAAATATCATAAATTAGATACATCATTACGGAACCTTCACCTAAATTCCCATTCTTTTTTTCATAAATCTTACCAAACAAATATATATATATAGATATATAGATATATAAACATTACTAAATTGAGGCATGAGGTGTAGCTCATTTGGTCTCTGTGGGGTTTGGTCCTCATGAGGTCTCATGTTCAAACCTCATGGTTAGAGGTAGCAATCGCTGTGCAGCGTGGAGGTTTGATGGTCGACCCTGATAGAAGTCCGGTTTCGATTCCTACGGGGGAGGTGCGGAAAAGCATACCGCACCCCAGAAAATTCCTATACGACTACGGTAGTTGGTCGTACTCCTGTTGTTACCACCGAGCCTGAGGGTTGGCCTTGGCTCATGAGTTTAGGTATCCACGTGGTGCAGTTCGCTGGGCAACATGGAGAGGTTCTCATGGTTGGAAAATAAAAATAAAAAATAAACATTACTAAATTGATGAACTTTAACATTATAATTCTTTGTTTTCGTGAATCTTTTAAAAAACCGTATACCTTATAAATACAATAATTACTACATTGATGAATTTTAACACACTATGATTTTGATTAATGTAATTACTAAAATATATGTTACACCAAGTATGTGTATTGAATGCAACGTGATATTAGTAGTGATATTCTTGGGCTTACTTCTATTGCCTTAGTCGAAGCTTCTTGTTGTTTTCTGAGCCAGATTTTTATCTGTCCCTAGAAGCAATATTCTTGGGCTTTGGTATTATTTTGTTGGGTTTATTTGGTTTTTGGTCCTACCCTTTGAAAGATGATGGTTCTTTTCCTTGTTTCTCGGGACAAACCCTGTTACATTTACTTTCACTGTTTTCTATTACTTCTGACCCGATAGAAGAAGCATCCTTCTAGGGTTTGTCAGCTATGGAAACACCTAATTTTTTATGGGTTGGTTTGGGACTTTCTCTTCTCTCTGGGCGCCCTTTGCCATTAGGCCCTGATTAATTTCCGGTGGCATTATCTTTTCTTATCCTTTCATCTATAGTTTCGGGTTTACTGTGGACAGAGGTTTTTTGTCCTGGCCTCTCTTCCTCCCTTAGAGACTACTTGGTGTCATAGGACAAGTGGCATGGCAGTTTAGGGGGTTCTGGAGTCAAATCTGTCCATACGGAAAAATTCAGTACCAACTCGAAAGAAAAAATGTGGGAACCATTTCCGTTTCTAGGGTTAGGGTTTACCCTCATGTCTATCTGCTAGGGTTTCACGGGTTTAACGATGTATTCTTCTACTTGTTTGTCGGGGTTTCGCACCAACCCACGTTCTAGATTCCATATCTCTAGGATGGGTGCAGGTTTGAATGGTGGACCTTCTTCCTTAGTTTCTCTGGCTATCTCAGGTCATCCGGCCTCGGTGTCTATACCCCAGTACTCTGACAGTCATCTAGCGGGAGGGGCACCACACTCCACTCATTTCTCACGTCCTCACCATCTATCTGTTATCCACTAAATAAATCAGTCGTTAATAAATTAGATTTAGAATATTTATATTGTGTAGTGATAGGAGGTCAAAAAACTTTTTTAAATATTTTCAAGGATCGTTGTGAAAGATTGAGGTGTTTAATAAAGTTTGGAACACTTTTGACTCTGTTTTCTAATAAAATATTCGAAGCTCAGATTTCGATGGCCTAGGCAAATATCTCAACTGTTCATTAGCCATCGAAAAGCCCAGCTTTGGGTGGCTTAAAAATAGAATTTGGGGCTACCTTAGCCACCGAAAGCACATTTAAGGAAAAATGGTTGGCGCATCCATCACACTCAACAACCGTCAGCATGAAGAGCGCCACCATCAAGCCATTAAATGTTGATGTATATGTAACTTCAGAATGTATTCTTCTATGTATCTTATGTATTGTAACCCGATGTTTATTCCGGGATATTTCTATTATGTATTTGAGTCATGTGATCATGCCCCGATGTTCCGATCGGGAAGATTAATAATGTAAATAAGTCATATCAAGTCATTAGGCAAGTCCCCTCAGTTTCGGGGCACTTGAGTTATTATACACTAATTAAGGTGTAGGCTCGAGTAGTAATTGTTAGGTTGAGCCTATGTGTGAAAATGAAATTCAAGTGAACGGATGAATATAAATAGAGAGTGAGAGTCTCTCTATTTATCACTTGTGAAATACATCACTTGCTCTCTCAAGTGTGGCGCACTAGTGGAGAAGGAAATATACTGGGGCTAGAAGTCTACTGCTGTTGGGAGTGCATCTTACTGTTTTGGGGTTTCACATCTTGTGGTGAAACTATCTTAGAGGAAGTTGCGGGGTTTTCTCCATTTATGCTTTCCCCGATCAAAACTCTTTGTGTCTCTTGTCTCTTGTGATGTGCTTATGTTTTTGTTGTGCTTGTTATTCTCTCAGTGAAAAGATCCTAACATAATGCTAGCTTAAATGTTGAAAAACTAACATGGTATCAGAGCTAACCTGAGAAGAAGACATTGTGCAGCTACAGGAACTAGGGCTTCCTAGTTTGTAGATCTTCCTCCACATATTTTCAGCAAAAGTAAGGTGGAACAACTCTCCTCCTTAGGGCGCATCTTTCTGTCGAAGCAGAAATCAATTCTGAGCATTTTCAGTTTTCGATGCGGAAATTAGAGATTTCTACAGAAGAGGAATTTTTGAGTGAGACCTGCATAGGATTTTTCTCCTCATCAAAACCGAAGTTTAGAGACCTGGATCAAGAAATTTGGTTGGGTGAAACTCTGGGAAAGTCAAACCCTAGTTTGACCCTGAGCTAGGAAAAACCCTAAATACTAAAATTGATAAGTTTTGGTACATTCTCTATATTCCGAGTTTGGTGAAGTATCAGAAGCTAACAATTGCAGGGTCCGAAGATAAAATCATGATGAAGCCTATGTCCAAAAATCAAACTCAGATTTGTTGTATTCCAGGAGATATGATCTCCCCAAGCTAGGGTTCCAACCTCTTCCAGAATTCATCCCTAAACAGGACATCTAGGGAGATCTGCAATATCTTGGGCTACATAGGTCCAAATTGAATTCCTAAAGATGTTCCAGAAAGGGCACAGACTCTACTTTCAGTGCTCTAAATATCAGACTCAGAAGATGAACCAGTGACACGTGGAATTCCGTACAACCTTGCTATTCTGAATAGTCGTGTAACAGGTCACCTTGGGAAAAGGATAATAAATCCCAAATGGTGAAACCAATTCTAATGAAACCTATGGTGTTGGATCAGGGACATGTGAGTTTACCTCAGTACGAAATTACAAACATAGAGGATCAGTAAGTTCGGATATATCACAGAAACAGTAACAGGAATTTCTGCAGAAGAAATTGGAAATCTAGGGCTTCCTGTTCCGGGAGCTTCCCTCCATTGTTTTCAGAAAAGGAGTACATTGGACAGATCCATTTGAAGAGATCTATCTGTCTATCCAATTAGTTTTGAAAGATTCCAAGTTTTGAAAATTACGGTTTCTGTGACAAACCCTAGATCAGCAAACTCCGGGACAAGGACGGACACCTCAAATCGGTAAGATCTAATCCTTTGCTATTTCCATTTGAGGTTCTCATTTCAATATGATATATCACATCAGCTTGGTTACAAGCTTGGGGAAGTTGACAACTTCCAAACCTGGAAGTATATGATCTCTCTGAAGAAAATGGATTGGACACCTACATGAGGATGGAGGTTCCAGTTTCAGAGGGAGACGAGGCCAAAGAAGACATCATGCTCATGCTGCAGAGGATGATGAACCATCCAGAAAGAGATCCAGATATGAAAGTGAAGATTCTTCAAGCGAGGATGAATATGTTCTGATATCATCTCTCACAGGTAACATTACTCATGGAAGTGATGATTGACTCATAGACAGTGGGGCTTCCAAACATATGACAGGATTCAAGGAATCCTTTGTAAGACTATCAGAACATGAATCACCTCACAAGGTGAAACTAGGAGATAACTACCAATATCCAATAAATGGTAGTGGGGAATCTTCATACAAGCTAGACTCTGGTAAGTCTCTAACAATGAAAGAAGTACTATTTGTTCCAGGACTCAAGAAGAACCTTCTCTCCATTTTAGCATTGATGCAAAAGGAATGCGGGTTGCATTCATAGATGGTCAAGTCATCATGTGGCCAAAAGGAAAGACTATTGATGATGTGGTAGTGATTGGAGAACAAGAAGGAGGCTTGTACAAATTGAAGGGCCATCCAGAACAAGCCTTGATCCATGAAATAGTAGAGCCAAATGAGCTTTGGCATAGAAGGCTTGCACATGTGCATTACAGAGCACTACCTATTGCAAGCAAAGCTGTTGAAGGTCTTCCAGATTTTCAAGCTATTTGAAGGGAAGAACAAAAATCAGAATATGACCTAAAGAAACGAGTTGAATAATGTGAAGATCTAGAATGCAGAGACCATGCAGTCATAAGAGTCTCTCAAATCAAGAACAACTTGAAGCAAAAGTGAAGAATACAGAAATGGTGATGGCCACCCTGAATGGCCTCCCAGGATCGTGGAATTCATTCATTCAAGGAATGTGTTCCAAAAGGATGTGATTACTTTCAGCAGACTCCGAGAAGAAGAAGAAGCTCGATTCATAAGAAGAGAATGGAAGATGGAAGAAACTAAAGATCAAGCTCTCATCATCCAAAGAAGATCCCTCAAGAAATGAGGAATATGAAGATCTAAACTCTTGAAGCACCTCTTATCCTCTTTAGCATTTGGATAAGAAACGATGCTATCATGAATGAAGAAGATGATGAAGCTGAAGGCTCAAGAAGGAGTATACCCATGAAACAAATAAAGATAAGTATTCAATTGTGATTTCATGATATTGTTTTGTTATGCATTTGTTTATATTCAGTTATTGTATTATGCATTAATGACAGTATACTACTAATATGCATGTGATGGGTAAGTAGCTCATGGTGCTATACAAATTCTCTATTGCTACTTATCTAGAATGAAACCTCTTTGCTGACATATTGGATTAGTGCACAATCTCAATGTTGTCCTGGTAGAGATGGAAGGCATCTAGAAAGTTTCAGTGAGATATGGATGAATGTTGTATTGGCTAAAGTAGTTGCATGATCATATATTTATGCATAATAACTTGCCAGTATGACTATTCCTTACGAAATGTTTCTAACCATACAATTGCATTTGACTTGTAGGAAAGACCGCATACATAATCGCCTACAAGTAAAGAAGAATGAAGACTTGTTTCGAAGAGCAAGTGACGACATTTCAAAATGAAGAATAATATGACGAGTGCAGTGACATCATTGATGCAGAACCTTTCAGCCACCAAGAAGAAAGGGAAGACCAGTTCAAGAAGAATGATGTCAGGGCGCAGTATCGAGACCTGAAGAGAAGTTCATAGTTCCATCATGCAGTATATGGAAACATCGTAGATTCGTAGCATGAGGCTTCTCATGAAAAGAAGGCCTAGACTACGAAGAGAAATTTGCAGCCAGTAAGAGTTTAAACACATACATGATGAGCCTGATGAAGATCTTAACCTTTGCTACAAGGTTGAAGATGTAAGTCTATACACTAGATGGTCACATAGAATATTAGTAGCATAGGAAGCTACTTGTCACTCTAGTACAGAATGTTTTCAGTGCATAGAGCATAGAAGACAGAGGGAGTATGATGCTCCGCTTCAGAGGGAGTGACTACAGAATATATTGAGGTTCGACATGGTACGACAGGATGGGCAGATTACTGATGACTCTAGGCTTTACTGAGAGTAAAGTGGATTCCAACCTTTGCTTCAAGGTTGAAGGCAGAAGACCAGTGATACTCCTGTTATGTGTCGATGCACTATTGTTCTAGGTATGGAGGTGTGGCAGAGTGTGGATGGAATATTCCTTGGACAAGGGAAGTATGTAGTAGAGATCCTGAAGAGATTTGGGATGATGGACTGCAAGACTATGGCCACACCTATGGCATCAAACCTGGAGCTATTATGTGATGCTTCATTAGAGACGGTTGATGCTACGATGTATCGTCAGATGATTGGGTCATTGATGTACCTGACGAACACGAGACCAGACATTTGCTTTGCTGTGAACACCTTGAGCCAGTACTTGACATATTCGAGAAGTGTTCACTTGATTGCTGCAAAGCATATTCTGAGGTACCTGAAGGGTACAATTGATTATGGGCTCAAGTACGATGCGAATCAGAAGATTAACCTGGAGGGTTATGTTGATTCAGATTGGGCAGGCAGTGCCATCGACAGGAAGAGTAATTCAGGATGTTGCTTCAGTATGGGATCAGGTGTGATCTCTTGGTTTAGCAGGAAGCAATACTGTGTGGCACTGAGTACAGCTGAAGCAGAGTATGTCGCAGCTTGTTCAGCTAGTTGTGAGGCAGTATGGCTGCGGAAGCTACTGTCTGATATATTTGATCTCCAGTTGGATGCTACTTGTATACATTGTGACAACCAGAGTTGCGTGAAGTTGTCAGAGAATCCAGTGTTCCATGACAAGTCGAAGTATATCGAGATCAAGTATCACTATATCAGGGATATGGTGTAGAGAGGAGCAGTGAAGCTCCTGTATGTTGCGACGGAGGAACAGATAGCTGATGTATTGACAAAACCATTGGCTAGGCTGAAGTTCGAGTAATTCAGAGAGAGACTTGGTGTTCTCTAGATCGAGGCTTCCTCCCAGAGAAAGTGATGAGACCCATAGCCATTCTGACATGGTGAGAGGATT
>LPNX011113012.1:12570-140409 GCA_001517045.1 Pseudotsuga menziesii
TCTATAGAACTTGCTATGATGAGATAGTACACACATGATGATGACCAGAGGAGATCCAGATCAAGCTATGATCCAGATCCAGTTATGATGACTCCGAGAGATCCAGATCGAGTGATGATCCAGATCCAGTGATGATGTTCTATGAGATCCAGATCGAGTGATGATTCAGATCCAGTGATGATGTTCTATGAGATCCAGGTCAAGAGATGATCCATATCCAGATCCAGATTGAGTGATGATCCAGATCCAGTCCAGTGATGATGATCCAGATCGAGTGATGATCTAGATCCTGTGGTGATGTTCCATGAAGATCCAGGTCGAGTGATGATCTAGATCCAAATCCAGATCGAGTGATGATCCAGATCCAGTTCTATGATGATCCAGATCGAAAGATGATCTAGATCCAGATGACTTGAAGATCAAGATGACTTGAAGATGAAGATGATCCAGTTGATGCAGAGAAGAAGACCAGTGCTGAAAATTGTGTCGAAAGAATACATTCCTAGTTAAGAGGGAGTGTTGATGTATATGTAACTTCGGAATGTATTCTTCTATGTATCTTATGTATTGTAACCCGATGTTTATTCCAGGATATTTCTATTATGTATTTGAGTCATGTGATCATGCCCCGATGTTTCGATCAGGAATATTAATATTGTAAATAAGTCATATCAAGTCATTAGGTAAGTCCCCTCAGTTTCGGGGCACTTGAGTTATTATACACTAATTAAGGTGTAGGCTCGAGTAGTACTTGTTAGGTTGAGCCTACGTGTGAAAATGCAATTCAAGTGAACGGATGAATATAAATAGAGAGTGAGAGTCTCTCTATTTATCACTTGTGAAATACATCACTTGCTCTCTCAAGTGTGGCACACTAGTGGAGAAGGAAATATACTGCGGCTAGAATTCTACTGCTGTTGGGAGTGCATCTTACTGTTTTGGGGTTTCACATCTTGTGGTGAAACTATCTTAGAGGAAGTTGTGGGGTTTTATCCATTTATGCTTTCCCCGATCAAAACTCTTTGTGTCTCTTGTCTCTTGTGATGTGCTTATGTTTTTGCTGTGCTTGTTATTCTCTCAGTGAAAAGATCCTAACATAATGCTAGCTTAAATGTTGAAAAACTAACATTAACCGCCGAAAAGACATGACTTGCAATAAATCATGAGTTGGTAAGAGGGGCTGTTATGAAACTAAAGTGACCTATCAAAACCCAAACCCTCTCTGCCCTCCACCTGTTCCATGTCTATGATCGAACCACCATGAAGCATTGGTTTCCATTTTGAATGATTACAACACTTACTAGCTTGTGGGTCTCATCAAAATACACCATCACCCTACTCAAATCACAATTTCCAGTCAGCTCCCTCAAAATTAGCATCCCCTCCTTAATTCATTCCACATTTCTTGCATACGTCCTCACTGATCCAAGCTCCCCTGAATCCAACACTGTAATTTCCTTCTCCAGGTTTGAATTTTCAATTTTGCAAGTACAAAAGAACAATCTAGGAGATGAAGAAAGAAGGGGGATCTACCCTAAGGAAGGAACTGGGTGATATTGGATACCTTGAATCATACCCAGAGGTATGACAGCTTTTCAAACACTCAAACTGCTATAGGTTCTGCAAAAATATTCAGGGATCCCATTAGCAAGTGGCAGAAGCCTTTTCTCTCTCCTTTGATGGATCGAAAGCAGTGATTGGCAGAGAACAATTCCAGGTGGATGAGGATCTGATTGCTGAAGTAACAGAGCTCCCAAGGACTGGGGAAATCTGGTTCAAACCCACTATCACAAAGAATGTAGAATTCAAGTCTTACCTGAAGCCCGAGCACAAGAACATTGTATGGAAGAAGAGCATTACTACATCTTGGCTTGAGGAAAAATGGCAGCACTTATTGAAGGCAATTCTGGTCTACATAACTTGTGAGGGCAGGTATAAGAGGGTAATGATATACCATTTCAAGTTAATGAACCATTTCACTGGGAGGAGTCCCCTGAACTTGCCTTTTTACCTACACAAAATCATGACTCAAATGGCCCATCAAGTTAAAGCAAATCCTACCAATATTGTAGGAAGGCTATCCCATCATGTCTTGATCAAGTTAATTGTCCTTGAACTGCTGCGAAGAAGGAACGTGTCCTAGACATACTTCCTGTTTTGGAATGAGTTTGAGACAGAATTGCAACCTGATGAAAGAAGGAAGTCTTCTTCAAAAAAGTCCTCCATTCCCAGAAGTGGTAAGAGGAAGAGGAGGGACATCTCTCCAATTGCAGTGGATCAAGCCTCTCCAGCTCCTAAAACCAAGAAGGCCAAGGATTTCAGTGAAAAGGCAGAGGAGGTATCAACACCAGACAAACATATCCTTAACCTACCTTACTCTGATTCTGAGGATGAAGAAGAACAAGGAACTAACCTAGAAGATCAGGTTACAATAGGGCAGGAGGATTTTCCATCACCTACACCAAAGGAGGATCAAGGTGAACCAGTGGCAGAGGCTTCATCCAGCAAACCTAGATCCCAAAAAATCAATCAGCTGTTGAGGCAGGTGTATGAGCTAGAAGTCTTGGAGAGGGAAATCAAGAGAACCAATGGGAGGTTAACCAAGAGGAATGATGAACTGTATGACTCTCTATAGGAGGTTAAAAGGAAGCATACCAAGCTGCGGGAAAGTAATCTCAGGTTAAGGAAAGAAAATGCTAGTATCTACAGGAAAATTAGGATGTCCAAGTTGCAAACAAGGAATTCAAGTCCTCAGTCTCAAGCTCACCAGAAGCTAGAAACCCTAGAAGAAGTAGCAATGAGACTTTGTAGCCTAGAGGCAGCCTGTGATGCTGCTGCCATCCCAAAACCTAGGCAGGCTACAGAGACACCAAAGCATCAGCAATGAAGCCTTAAAGCATTAGGGTAAAGTGTGATAACAGTTTTGATTAAAGTTTTAAAACATAATTTTCGGTGGCTTAGGAGAACATTGCAGTTGTTCATTAGCCACTAAAAATAGAGCTTTCTACAACTTACAGGCACAGAGTTTTTCTTCCTTGGCCACTGAAAGCGCAGAACAGTGCAGAAAAGCATATTTTTGCATAGTTGATCCAAACACTTAATGGATGATTTATAAGGTTGGAAAATAATTAAAGGCATTAGTTTTTTGGCTCTATTTCAGTTTTGAAGGTGCCAGCAAGGTGAATTATGTCACATATCCTACCTAATTTGACAAAGGGTGACTGGTCTGCTAAATGGTAAGTTTGAGTTCTACTTCAGTGTCTATTACAACTATTAAAGAGTTCGAGGAGTAGGAAGATTTTTGGAGTTAGGTAGATTGGCAATCAAAGATAGGTTCTTTACCTATTTTTAGCAAATAGTTATAACTGTCTATTTTTAGTAAATTCGATCCAATTATTTAGGATCTGGAATAAATTTTCTATAGGCTATAAAGCCTGTGACTACTGTAGAAGGAAGGGTTCAACTTCGAATACTTTAGACACTTATTGTATTCAAGCTTCTCATGTTATTTGTCATTTAATATAAGCTCTTTCTCCATTACATGTTCAGGTTTCATCTTCTTTCCGTTCTATACTTGTGCTTGGATGTTTAATTTTGGTTTATTCTAGTTACCTAATACAAGATAGCTGTTATCCTATCTCTGTGTGGATAATTGGAATTGAAAGTATATTTCCTTGTTATGATGAGCCATTCATATGTAAGTGCCTTATGTGTGAATCTTCCAACACAATGAGAATTCTTCACCTATTCACCTTTATTACAAACCCTCTTCACATTGATAGTTAGAAGCCTTGTCTATTTGGTTGAGTTTATGCATGTCTTGAGTGAGTGACGTCTTATTTGTCATATGAATTGATCCATTGAGTAAACCATTTTAAAAATATTGAAGTTACCAGGCATCTTCGAGCTGCAAACTAGAAGAGTTCCCTGGAGAGATAACAAATTGGCGCCATTTTCGGGGAGAGGAGATTGAAGCTTAGCTTCCCTGGGAGACGACATAGATCCTACTTTGATGATAGACAAATTCTGGACACAATTTGGGTTGTAATCATCTATCTGGCGACTCCATTGGAATAATGTGAGCTGCATCAAGTACTTCTAGAGGTATTTCTCATGTTGTATAAAATATAACTCCCTTTAAATCCTTTTCTACTGAGGCATCTAGTTCTCAGAAATTTATAAGTGAATCATAAAATTTGAGGGTTGGGGAATCATTAAGCACTATTGCTTGTGTATATCCCATCCCTGAAAACTCCACTGAGGTAGATATACCACGTATACTTCCTCATCTACCACCCACACCAGCAGCATCTTCTTTTTCCCTTTCCATACCCACATCCAATATGGCTTCCCCTCTAACTAAGATGGAGAGGATCCTCATTGCCAGATATGCCCCTCTAAATTTTCCTAACCCCCTTTCTGCTATGCCTACTAGAGATTATCTAAAATATATGCCTAAGTTCACTAGGGAGGGAGATTTTATCGCTGAGGAACATTTAGAGGCATTCTACAGTTATGCTGAGAATATAAACATTGAACAAGAGGATGTGTGGACTAGGTTTTTTATGCAGAGTTTATATGGTTAGGCTGGGAAATGGTTCAAAGAGTTACCCGCTAGATCAGTAGTTGGCATTGAATCTCTAGATGACATATTTTTTAAGCATTGGGGAGAAAGAAGAGACCACCTTTACTATATCACAGAATTTAGCAATTTGAGGAGAGAGAATGGGGAGTTTGTTTCAAATTTCACAAAAAGATTTAGCAAAATGTTCAGCAAGATCCCTACTGAGATCAAACCTACAGATACTTCAACCAAAATCACTTATGCAAATGCTTTTGATTCTAAGTTATGTCTTCTTCTCAGAGAAAGAATATCTGCTTCTATATCACTCATGCAAGATGTTGCTCTTGAATTTGAGTCTAATATTGTTGGATCTTAGAAAATTAAGGGAAAAGTGGATAGGGGGAAACAATATTCATATCCCTTAGGTCCTTCTTCATTTGAGAACAAAATGGAAAAAATGGCCAAGATGTTGGACAAATTAACAGCTGAGATGTCTAAGATCGAGGTCAAATACCTGTAAGGGGTAAAGGGTCAAATGACTTTGCTCCCAGAAACCCTAATATTTTCCCTTGCAGAAGGAATAACCCACAAGCTTAGATCCTTCAAAGGGATAGGAATCCATCTAAGGAACAAAGAATCATAACTCCTTTCCGAAATGCGGTGTTAGAAGAAGAAGAAGAGTTTGCCCAGGGAGAAGGAGAAGCAGAAGAAAACATCAATTGCATGGACGATGAAGTAGATCTCTCTTTCTTGACACACAGATTATGAGGAAGCCCTCATCAATGAGCAGATCACTAAAGAATCCTTGTATCAGGCAGATGATCAAGGAGGTTATAATTTGAGGTCCAGGATTGTTGCTCCCAGAAGGAAGAGTCTTGTCCCTACAAAGTAGCCTACTCCTCCTAAAAATATTGCTGCTCCTGCAAAGAAGATGGATGCTCCTCCAAAGAAACAGAAAAATCCATTACATCCATCAGCCCATGATCCTATCCAGCTCAAAGCTCCATCACAAGAGGTAATAATTTCTAACAAGCTATCCTATTCTTTCAATCTTGGGTCAGAAATTCAGAAATTGAAAATCCCTTTTCCTTTGATAGAACTTATGAAGAATGATTCCTTTAAGTCATCTCTATTGAAATCTCTTCAACCAAAGACACCCATGGATGTTGACTTTGTCAATTTGCAATATGATAAGCCCACAGTAACCCTAGGTCCTATGGCTAAAGATCTAGATGAGTCTTTTCCACCCTTCTATATATCCTTGAACATCCATGACAAGATCCTTCCCAATTGTTTGCTTAACTCAGGAGCATCCCACAACCTAATGCCAAAAGCAGTGATGGATGAGCTTGGCCTCAACATTACAAAACCATACCATGATATTTTCTCTTTTGACTCTAAGAAGATCAAATGCCTAGGCCTCATAAAAGACCTTGTCATAAACCTCTCCCAGCTGCCTTCAAAAAGCATAGAGATGGACATAGTAGTTGCTGACATCCCACCTAAGTTTGGCCTCCTCTTGTCTCGCTCATGGAGTAAAAGGATAGGTGGTACCTTACAAATGGATCTTACATATGCTACAATCCCGATGTTTGGAGGAGAGACCAAGAGACTCTACATAGAAAAGCAGCTTGCCTACATCATCAGTAATGAAAATAACTCTGTAAACCATCCCATCTATGCATTAGACACAGACTTTGGGGCATGTATTATGTAGATAGATGATTCCTAGCCAATACCCATGCTGCTTACAAAGCCCACCTACCAGCAACCTAAAGAAGTAACCACCCTTGTCTAGAGCATGTTTTTTGTTGGGGCCAGTACCCAAGCCTCAACAGGTGCAGGTGTAGTTCTGATTTCTCCTTTAAAGGAGACTATTTAGTTGTCCTATAAGCTTGATTTAAAGACAATTAACAATATAGTTGAGTATGAGGCATTGCTATTGGGAGTGAAGGATGCCAAAGAAATGGGAATCATGTGCCTGAAGATATTTGGAGATGCAAATCTCATCATACAACAGGTGAACAATACTTTTCAAGCAAAGAATGTCAGGCTAAAGGCATACAGAGATGAGGTATGGAAACTTAGGGGCTCTTTCATGTTTTTTGACATTTCCTATATACCTAGAGCTATGAACCACCTATCTAATTCCCTTGATGTCTCTACCAGTATGTTTATCCCTCCTTTGCCACCTAAATTGAACTATGAAATCTAAGTCAAGTATAGTCCATCCCTACCTCATAATGTGAAAATTTGGAAAGTATTTGAAAATGATGATGAACTTAGTAAATTTCTCCAAGTCGTTGATGAATTTTTTGATATGCATATTGACCAAGAAAACCTAAATAAGGAGGAATCCCAGAGGCCTAAACTAAAAGAGAAATTGGGTAAGCATAATATTGTCGAGTTTCCAAGAAATCATATACCTCAGGGTCTAGTACCTCTTGAAGAGATCTTTGACCATAATGATATCCCCTTCAAACCTATGAAAGGGGAGAAAGACCCCACTATCCATGAACACAATATAGGTAGCCAAGGTCATCCAAAATTCAGAATTTTTTCCTATGAGTTGACTACTGGTTAGAAGTCAAAACTTTGCAGTCTTATGAAATAGTTTGAGATATATTTGCTTGGGAATACAATGAACTAAAAACCTATGACACAAATATCATCCAACACAGGATTCCCCTGGAAAAGGACACCATCCATTTCAAACAAAAGATAAGACCCATCAGTCCTCTCTTACTGCCTGTGATTGAGAAAGAACTAAAAAAGCTCCTTAATGAAAAAATCATAATCCCACTCAGGTATTCTAAATGGATTGCAAATTTAGTGGTGGCGAGGAATAAAAATGGTGAGATCAGGTTATGTGTTGATTTCAGAAACCTAAATAAATTCTCCAAGAAAGACAACTATCCCTTACCCAGGATGGAGCATATGTTGCAAAGAGTCTCAGGAGCTAGTGTCATGTCATTCCTAGATGGCTTCTTCGGCTACAATCAAGTTTCTGTGCACCCTCATGATCAAGAAAAAATTGCGTTTACCACTCCCTGGGGTACCTTCATGTATGCCAAGATGCCATTTGGGATGATGAATGCTAGGGACACCTTTTAGAGGGCCATGGACATAGATTTTGTGGGATTAAAGGACAAGTTTTTTCTCATATATATTGATGACCTCACTATTTACTCCAACAACCACAAAGAACATTTGCAGAACTTGAGGAGGCTTTTTCTGAAATGTAGACAGTTTGGGATATCTATGAACCCAAAAAAGTCTCAATTTTCTCTCAGAGAAGGAAAACTCCTAGGTCACATAGTTTCAGCAAAAGGTGTGAAGATTGATCCTGTTCGGGTTGAAGAAATCCAGAAGTTGTCCATACCTAGGAAACAAAAGGATATTCAGTCATTCCTTGGTAAGATAAATTTTTGTCATGAGGTTTATCCCAAACTTTTATGAGTTAGTAAAACACATAACTTCTATGTTGAGGAAGGAAGCTGAAATCAAATGGACAGAACATGCAAGAAACTCTTTTGAATCCATCAAGAAGGATATCATGGAAGCTCCCACTCTAATTAGTCCAAACTATACCAAGGGATTCTATATTTTCTCCTTTGCTTCCTCTGACACAGTGGCAGCAATTTTGTTACAGAAAGATGATGAAGGTATTGATCACCCCATTTCTTTCTTCAACAAAAGATTGAGGGATGTTGAATTGAAGTATGATCCTATCGAAAAACAGGATTATGCTCTCATTAAGTCACTGAAATCCTTCAGAATCTACATTCTACACACAAAGGTCCTTGCCTATGTCCCTTCAGTTGTTGTGAAGGATGTCTTGACCCAACCTGACATTGATGGAAAGAGAGCCAAATGTATTGCAAAGTTGATTGAGTTTGACATAAAAGTAAATCCCACCAAGCTAGTGAAAGGCCAAGTCCTAGATAAGCTCATGGCTTAAGAAAATTATGATCTACTAAGAATGAATTTCATTGGTATAAGTTCAGCAAACTAGCAGATAGAGGTAGCAGCAGAGGAGCAACATGACAGCCAGCAAGTGACCAAGAACTTGTCTTCATGTGAGTGGTGCTCAAGTATTATTCATATTTTGCAAAATTTAGAAATTCCTCCTGAGCTTAGCATGACTCAAGCACGAGCTCTTAAGCTTAAGTTTATTGAATTTTGCATAATTAAAAATTTGTTGTATTGGAAAGATCCTTCTAGTATTTTGCTAAGATGTTTAGATAAAGAAGAGTCAGTTCAAGTCATGCATCAGTTTCGTTCAAGAACATGTGGAGGCCATCGTTACTGGAAGACAACATCCCACAAGATTCTAAGGGATGGGTACTATTGGCCTGTTTCTTTCTCTGATGTGTGTACCTTTGTGAAAGCTTGTGACAAATGCCAAAGATTCATGGGAAAGCAGCAGCTTAGATCTTTTCCCCTTAGACCTATTGTAGTGAATGGCACTTTCCAGTAGAGGTGTCTTGATTTCATAGGTGATATTAATCCTTCATTAAGTGTTCAGCACAAGTGGATCCTAGTAGCCACTGATTATTTCACCAAGTGGATAGAGGCAGTCCCCACAAGGAATGCCACTTACCAAGTCATCATGAAGTTTCTTTATGAAAACATCTTTATCAGATTTGGCTTCCTAGAAAAGCTAGTGACTGATAATGCACCAGATTTTAAAGTTGGTGTGTTGGTTAACATGTGTGAGTCAATGGGCATTCAATTGGTGCATTCTACTTCCTACTACCCTCAAGGAAATGGCCTTGTTGAGTCATCCAATAAGAGCCTAGTTAGAATCATCAAAAAAAATTTTGAGAAGAATAAAAAGAGCTGGGATTTATGCTAAAGTTTTCTCTTTGGGATGACAGAGTGACCAACAAAAAATCCATAAATAATTCTCCTTTTAAGCTGGTTTATGGTACTGATGCTATTTTCCCCATCCAGCTAGTTCTACCAGTAGCAAAGTTCTTTCAGGAGGAACAGGATGAACCAAATGACATGGTAAGAAGAATGCTTGATTTGGTTGAGCTACAACAATTCATAGAATAGTTGGTGGAGAAGTCAGAAGCTCACCAAAAGAAGATTAAAATTATTTTTGACAAGAAAGCAAAGGTGGACAATTTTCAGGTTGGAGACTGGGTTCTGAAATGGGATGTTGTCAGGAAAGACAAGGGAAAGCATGGTAAATTTGATTCTCTATGGATAGGACCTTTTGTGATAACTCAAGTATAGCATAACAATACTTTCAAACTACAAAGTCTGGAAGGTGAGGAGATGTTTGATGGCCCAGTCAATGGGTGATTTTTGAAACTCTATTTCATCTAAGGCTTCAAATCCTTGTCATTGTAAAATATCATTTTATTTTTTTTTGCTAAATAACTCCATGCCCAATGGAACACTAGAAGATAGGTTTAATATTTGTTTTTCAAGAAAGGCATTTGGTCTATGGTTCTTGGAACCTCACAAGGAGGTTTCCATCCCCAAGTAGGAGCCAGATGTTATCTCCTAAATAAGTCAGTCCTCAATAAATTAGCCTTAGAATATTCATATTGTGTAGTGATAGGAGGTCAAATTTTTTCTTTAAAGATTTTCAAGAATCATTGTGAAAGATTGAGGTGTTCAATAAAGTTTGGAACACTTTTGAATATGTTTTTTAATAAAATATTCAAAGCTCAACTTTCGATGGCTTAGGAGAACATCTCAACTGTTCATTAGCCATCGAAAAGCCCAACTTTTGACGGCTTAAAAATAGAATTCGGGGCTACCTTAGCCACCGAAAGCGCATTTAAGGAAAAATGGTTAGTGCATCCATCACACTCAACAACCGTCAACATGAATAGCACCACCATCAAGCCATTAACTGACGAAAAGATAGGACCTGCAATAAATCATGAGTTGGTAAGAGGGGTCATTACGAAACTGCAGTGACCTATCAAAACCCAAACCCTCTCTACCCTCCACCTATCCCATGTATGTGATCGAACCACCACGAAGTATTGGTTTCCAGTTTGAATGATTACAACACTGACTAGCTTGCAGGTCTCATCAGAATACACCGTCACCCTGCTCAAATCACAATTTCCAGTTAGATCCCTCAAAATCAGCACCCCCTCCTTAATTCATTCCACATTTATGGCATACGTCCTCACTGAGCCAAGCTCCCCTAAATCCAACACTGTAATTGCCTTCTCTAGGGTTTGAATTTTCAATTTTGTAGGTACAGAAGAACAATCCAGGAGATGAAGAAAGGAGGGGGACCTGCCCTAAGAAAGGAACTAGGTGATATTGGCTACCTTGAATCACACCCAGAGGTATGTCCACTTTTTAAAGACTCAGGCTGTTATAGGTTCTGCGAAAAGATTTAGGGATACAATTGGCAAGTGGAAGAAGCCTTTTCACTCTCCTTTGATGGCTCGAAAGCAGTGATTGGAAGAGAATAATTCCAGGTGGATGAGGGTCTGATTGCTGAAGTAACAGATCTCCCAAGGACTGGGGAAAGATGGTTCAAAATCACTATCACAAAGAATGTAGAATTCAGATCTTACCTAAAGCCTGAGCACAAAAACATTGTATGGAAGAAGAGCATTCCTACATCTTGGCTTGAGGAAAAATGGTAGCACTTGTTGAAGGAAATTCTATTCTACATAACTTGTGAGGGTAGATATAATAGGGTAATGATATACCATTTCAAGTTAATCAACCATTTCACTGGCAGGAGTCCCCTGAAATTTCCTTTTTACCTACACAAAATATTGACTAAAATGTCCCATCAAGTTAAATCTAATCCCACCAATATTTCAAGAAGGTTATCCCATCATGGCTTGATCAAGTTAATTGTCCTTGAACTGCTGCAAACAAGGAACATGGCCTAGACATACTTCCTATTTTGGAACGAGTTTGAGACAGAATTGCAGCCAGAGGAAAATAGGAAGTCTTCTTCAAAAAATTCCTCCACTCCCAGAAGTGGTAAGAGGAAGAGGAGGGACGTCTCTCCAACTGCATTAGATCAGGCCTCTCCAGCTACTAAAACCAAGAAGGCCAAGAGGAACCTATATTTCAATGAAAAGGCATAGGAGGTTTCAGCACCAGAAAAAAATATCCTTAACCTACCTTACTATGATTTTGAGGATGAAGAAGAACAAGGAAATAACCTAGCAAATCAGGTTACAATAGAGAAGGAGGATTTTCCATCACCTACACCAAAGGAGGATCAAGGTGAACCAGTGGCAGAGACTTCATCCAACAAACCTAGATCCCAAAAAAGCAATCAGCTGTTGAGGTAGGTGTATGAGCTAGAAGTCTTGGAGAGGGAAATCAAGAGAACCAATGGGAGGTTAACCAAGAGGAATGATGAACTATATGACTCTCTGTAGGAGGTTAAAAGGAAGCATACCAAGATGGAGGAAAGTAATCTTAGGTTAAGGAAAGAAAACACTAGGCTCTACAAGAAAAACAGGTTGTCCAATTTGCAAACAAGGAACTCAAGCCCTCAGTCTCAAGCTCACCAGAAGATGGAAACCCTAGCAGAACTAGCAATGAGCCTTTGTGGCCCAGAGGCATCCTGTGATGTTGCTTCCATCCCAAACCCTAGGCAAGCTACAGAGTCACCGAAGGGTCAACACTGAAGCCTTAAATCATCAGGGTAAAGTGTGATGACAATTTTGATTAAATTTTTAAAACAGACTTTTCGGTGGCTTAGGCGAACACCGCAGTTGTTCATTAGCCACCGAAAACAGATCTTTCGATAGCTTACAGGCATAGAGTTTTGCTTCCTTAGCCAGGGAAAGCGCAGAACAGTGCATACAATCATATTTTTGCACATAACCGACTTTTGTTGATCCAAATACTTCATGGATGATTTATAAGGTTGGAAAATAATTAAAGGCATTAGTTTTTTGGCTTTGTTTCAGTTTTGAAGGTACCATCATGGTGAATTAGGTCACATGTCCTACCTACTTTGAAAAAGGGTGACTAGTGTGCCAAATGGCAAGTTTGAGTTCTACTTCAGTGTCTACTATAGCTATTAAAGAGTTTGAGGAGTAGGAAGATTTTTGGAGTTAGGTAGATTGGCAATCAAAGATAGGATCTTTACCTATTTTTAGCAAATAGTTATGACTGTCTATTTTTAGTAAATTTGATCCAATTATTTAGGATCTGGAATAAATTTTGTATAGGCTATAAAGCCTGTGACTAATGTAGAAGGAAGGGTTCAACTTCAAAGACTTTAGACACTTATTCTATTCAATATTGTCATGTTCTTTGTCATTTAATATAAGCTCTTTTGCCATTACATGTTCAGGTTTCATCTTCTTTATGTTCTATACTTGTGCTTGGATGTTTAATTCGGATTTATTGTATTTACCTGATACAAGATAGATGTCATCCCATCTCTGTGTGCATAATTGGAATTGCAAGTATCTTTCCTTGTTATGATTAGCCATTGATATGTAAGTTCCTTATGTGTGAATTTTCCAGCATAGTGAGAATTCTTCACCTATTCACCTTTATCACAAACCCTCTAAACATTGATAGTTAGAAGCCTTGTCTATTTGGTCGATTTTATGCATGTCTTGAGTGAGTGAGGTCTTATTTGTCATCTGACTTGATCCATTGAGTAAACCATTTTAAAAATATTGAAGTTACCAGGCATCTTCAAGCTGCAACCTAGAAGAGTTTCCTAGAGAGATAACACTATCTTTAGAAAAGGTGAAGAGTACTCGTAATCGGTGTATTTTGGGTCAGGATGTCACAATGGATATGATGTCTGTACTCTCTCTGTGGGATTTGGTTGGAAGGTTTGAATATCTCAAACCCTCTCACTCTGTTGTTCTAGCTTGGGTTAGGGAACATTGGAAACCTCTTTTCAAGTCTATACCGAAGGTCCTATCACTTGTTAATGGCTGGACAATCTTCCAATTCTTCACATCTGACGATAGGGATATCATTAAGTCTAGATACTGGATATTGGGGAAAGGATCATTAGTTCTTAAGCCATGCCATTCAAGGTTTGACCCGAGACATGAGAAACTTCTTCAAAGACACCTATGGGTTATCCTTGAGGATTTCCCCATACAATGGTGGAACCTAAAGGGATTCTCGACCATTGCAAAATATATTGGAACATTCATGCTTATGGAAGACAAACAAATCCTGGGATTCAAACGAGTTGCGCTAAGGGTATTGGTTGACATGTATTTGTCCAAAGGCCTGCCAGATGAACTTGAGGTACTTTGGGAAGGATGCTCCTTCATCCAACGTTTAGATTATTGGAAGGTTTCCTTCAGGTGTCACCTCTATCGACTAAAAGGTCACTTAAAGGAGACTTGTCCCTCATGGGATACATCTTGGATTGAAACCAAGATTGTGGGTGATTCTCCTTAGTCAACTTCCCCTCCACAGTTGATGGACATCCACTTTCCTTTTCCACTAGATTCGGCTTCAGCTTTGTCTTTTATTGGTAATTTTATCCATTCCATCCCCTTACTATTAAAATGTATTTCTACTGATGATATTTTAAATGCTTTGGCAGTCTCAGAGGTCATGGATGTCTCTTCCCCTTCGGTGGATTGTCCTGTTGTGTTTCCTTCTCCTGTTGAACCGGGTCTAATGTCGAAGGAATGTATACCCCCCCAGAATCGAAATTTCTTCCTCTACCTTTGCTCGGAATGATACTAGACCTTCATATTTTCCAGTTGTTGCTGACTCTCCCTCATTCGAAGATAGTTTGCATATCTCTCTATCTCCCTCCCCCATTTAGGATAAGCCTTTGAAGGACTTGGTCTCTCCGAGCAACTCACCGATTGACTCTGTCTCCTCGCCTGGTGGCTGGATACCTACTCCCTCACATTTACTGTCCTCATTTTTTCCTCTCATGGTCTATGACAACGATGACTCTTCTAAAAATATTTTCCCTATCTCTACCATCCGGGTGGCCAATGTATCCATCCACAAAACTAAGAAAGTGGAAAGGGAATATGAAGGATACTAAGGATTTGATTCAGGATCAATCCTTCACAAACCCTAAGGTTATCCATTTTTCTAGTAGGGGCCTCCCATCCTCAGCGAGTTTTGTTCCTAGTTCATATGTTCGGGCTCTTAAATAAAGTGCATCCCATTCACAGTTGAACCGATGATCTGCATTAGTCTAAACATTCGGGGGCTAGGCGGGGGCCCAAAACGCACCACTCTCAAATGATTGCTGGATAATTTTGCTTCGGTAGTTGTGTTTCTACAAGAAACGATGTCATTGGGGGATAATGCATGTGACTATTTTTTGCATCTGCGACCGTCATGGCGGGTTTGTACTAGGGATGCCATTGGTCATTCAGGTGGATCCCTGGTTGCATGGAACCCTATGGTGGCTGACCTTCAGGCTTATAATACTGTTGCAGGTATACTATTGTTTGGAAGACTCATTGGCTTCAAGGATTAGGTCCATTTAATGAATATATATGGTCTGTATGATAACTGATGGGTATTTTGGGAGATGACTATCCGCAGTGGTCTCCTCTTGCTCCCTATAATTATTATGGGGGGGGGGGACTTAAATTTCACATGGTCTGCATATGAAGTTTGGGGGAAGGGAAGGACTTGCGACCCTCTGTCTGATTTTTTCATTTCCACTTTTTAGAATTCTAAGCTACATGACATCAGTCCCTTTTGTCTATCCCCCACGTGGTCTAACGGGAGAGATGGGGATTTGGTGATTTCTAAAAGGCTTGATAGATTCTTCATGTCCAAGGAATTATTGAAGAATATGTGGGAGAAGATCACCGTCGAAACTCAACCATATATGTCTCCTATAAAATCTCTTTTGCATAAACTCCAAAGACTACAGGTCCGGGTTATTAAGTGGGAGAAAGAGATAAAAAAATATCTGGAATATGAAGTATGTATACTTGATTTGAATATCTTGAACCTGGAGAGCCAACTACTTCTTGACCCCTGTTCAGAAATAACTCAAGAAGAGCTTAAAGTCTGTCATGCATACCACTTGTGGATTCTTACCCATAAGGAAGAAACCTTGAAACAAAAGAGTAGAGACTTTTGGATTCTGGAAGGTGATGAAAATATGCGCTATTTTCATAACTATGCCAATAAAAGACAGTTGTGCAACTCTATCTAGGAAGCTATGGATTCAGATAAAAATAAGGTATTTGACCAGATCTCTATCAAGAAGGTGGCTAAGGAACATTTTTCTAACTTATACAAGGATCCTGGTACATGTCAAATAGATGATCAGTTGAAAATTGTCAAGCTCTTTCCTTCATATTTTTCTTTCGAGGATGGTTTGGATATCTATCAATCCATCACTCTGAAGGAAGTTGAAGTGACCCTGAAAATATTTTCCAAGGACAAAAGTCCAGGGCCTGATGGCTGGATAATCGAGTTTTCTCTAAAATTCCTTGATCTTCTGGGGCCGGAGTTGGTTGAAGCCATTGAAGATACTCGTATGTCGGGTGTGAACCCGGAGGAGTTAAACAGGACATATCTTACATTGATTCCAAAAGTTGATAGGCCAGCATCCTTTGCTAACTACCAACAGATTGCACTCTGCAATTTGTTATATAAATTAACTACTAAGATAATTGTTGAGCGACTGAAACCATTTCTTGAGAAGTTTGTGTCTCTGAAGCAGTTTGGTTTTCTAGCAAATAGACAAATTTTGGATGTTGTTGGCATCATCCAGGAGGCTCTTCATAATATAAATTCTAAAAGAACACCAGATGTTGTCCTTAAGATAGATTTGGAGAAGGCATACGATAAATTCAACTGGACCATGCTCTGCGTAACTCTCCTTCAAATTGGACTTCCCTTCGAGGTCGTCAGATGGGTTATGTCTTGGGTGACAAGTGCTAATTTTGCAGTGTTGATTAATGGATCACCCACTTATTTTTTCCAAGGATCAAGGGGCATCCGCCATGGATGTCCTTTATCTCCCTATTTATTTCTGCTAATTATTGAGGGCTTGATCCTTCTCATCAAACAGGATAAAATTTCTAGGACTATCAAAGGTATCAAAGTTTCTAATACTGTTACTCTTACCCTCACATTATTTGTTGATGATGTACTATTTTTTGGAGACGGGAGCTTGCTGAAGTGGTTACATTATAAATATATGATCACTATATTCTGTGGGGTGTCTGGGATGACCATCAATCCCCGTAAATCAAGTTTTGGCTTCCGCATTATCAATCAGGATGCTCAGTGACATATTACTCTTTCTTTGTCATTCCCCTGTAAGCTGCTTACTAAGGGCCTTACTTATCTTGGCTTCCACATTAATCCCAACAACTATCGAATTGGATACTGGAGTTGGCTCATTAAGAAGGTACAGGCTAAAGTTAACTGTCGGATTCCTAGGTGGCTTTCTTTCGAGCGTCGTGTTGCTTTAGTAACCATTACTCTATAATCCATCCCTGTGTACTGGTTCTCTCTATTTGACATTCTGAAGCATATCATCCAAAACCTATGGAAGATCATGTTTCATTTTTTATGGACGGGAGTAATAGACTGTAAAAAATTTCATGTGGTCAGCTGGTCCTCTCTCTCAACACCCAATATTTGGGGAGGATGGGGCATAAAGAATTTGAGATATTTTAACATTGCCCTGGTTGAAAAGAGCATGTGGCGAGTCTTAATGGTTCCGAGCCTATGGGGGAATATAAAAAAATCTAAGTACATGCAGAGGCTCCCCTTGGAACTTTGGCTGCGAAGAGATAAGTTCAACGGAGCTTCTACTTCTTGTATTTGGCAAAGCCTTCTTGTTGGCCTATCCTATATCATCCCAGATATCAGCTGGTGCATGGGAAGAGGTAACTGTATTTATGCTGTCATCGATCCTATTGTTGGTATGGCACAAACTCTTCTTTCTAACTCTCTTATTGACTGGATACATTTCAATACTTTTGTTCTCCTCCGAGATTTTTATGTTCACAATGATCAACATCTGCCTCATTGGATCACCTCTACTGAATTGGATCTTACTGGTGACTGGGCCATCGAGTGGAAATGCTTTGTTGAATCTCTTTACGATGCCTATATTAGTTTAAACAATGACCAAGATGAGATTGTTTGGGAGTCGAATATACTTACTGGGGTGGTGAAAGCCAACTTGGATTATTTACAGTTTATTAAAGCAGCTGAAGAACCTGCTATTCTATGGTGGTACTGTGCTTTATGGAACTCCCATGTTTTGGGTAAGCTAAAATTCTTCTGCTGGTTGTCTATCAACCGCAAGATATTGACCTG
Source organism: Pseudotsuga menziesii (assembly GCA_001517045.1). Taxonomy (NCBI): domain Eukaryota; kingdom Viridiplantae; phylum Streptophyta; class Pinopsida; order Pinales; family Pinaceae; genus Pseudotsuga; species Pseudotsuga menziesii. The sequence goes on from LPNX011113012.1 coordinate 30,398, forward strand.
GGATTCCCTGCAAGTCCATGGTTTTGTTGGTCCCGGTATCTATAGTCTTTGTCACAAGGCCGAGGAATCATCTGATCATATATTTGGAAACTGTAGCTTTTTTCAGCTGAGAGGTGATACTCTCTTCTCTCGTATTAAGAGTCCATGGTGCTGGGACTTATCTTCTTTGGCTAACAACCTTCAGTACTGGGTAAAGAGTCTCAGTATCCCTCTTGAGATACCTTCATTGTTTATTTAGGAAGTCTATAGGACAACAAACGCATTCATTTTTTAGAACTCTCAGTATCAATCACATCACCTCTATCAAAGGTTTGTTTTTCTCCTTTTTCTCCTAGCCTGGTTTCTTCCAAGCAGGTCGGCAAACCTGTGCACCCCCATCCTGTCATTTGGGATGGATCTGTTGGATATTTCGATGGTGCAGCAAAAGATGATTATTGTGGATCTCGAATGGGAAATCTCTCCTACCATTTGAGAATGGACGCGAGAAGAGGGACAAATACCAAATATGAACTATTAGCTCTGTGGGGTTTACTCTATTTCTCCTCTATGAAAAAGATCAAATATTTGCAGGTACTGGGGGACTCAAAAGTGATTATTGATTGGGCCCTTGACAAACATAGCATACATATACTTGAATTGGACCCTTGGCTAGTCCGGGTAAAAGCCCTTGTGAGTCAATTCAGAGAGTTAAATTTATGCATATCTATAGAGAATACAATATGGAGGCTGATGACTTGTCCAAAAAGGCCATTAGTGCTGGGAATGGTTTGATATTTTGGGAAGAATTCAAGGGGGTTGTCTAAAGGACTCAGTATCTATGAAACTTTACTAAGTTCATACTTGTTACTGCTTTGTATGTTTCTTGAAATAGTGCAGTGTTAGATATATTTTAGCAATCAGTGAAGCCTTGTGAGCATGATATAATATGTTTAGTATTATGTTTCATTTTGAAAACCGTATACCGGTATGGACAGCTTCTATGTATTTTTTAACTATGTGGTGTCAGTATTTAAGACATAGTTTTATAAAAGTCAAAACTGTCATTTTCTCCTGAAAAAAAATTATATTAATATAGGTTAGATAATTATTTAACAAGAAACTTAGGATATAAGGGAATTAAGCAAAATCTTTTTCATATGTAATCATTTACAAAATACATATATCTTACACTTATAATTTAACCTAGGATAAAGACTTTTCAATAGGAGTGCTTACTTTTTCAACCAAGTTATAATGGACCAATATAATGGCCATTTTTAAAAAAAAGACTATAACATGACCCTTACAGGAATTGAACACAAGTGACGATAAATCATCATTATAGTGTTCCTATTTTATCAATAAGATACTACCATTTGTGATGGTAATTGGTGAGATAATGCACCTTTTATGGACAAATATAAAGAAAATTTTAGGGGAAGAATTTAGTTTATGGGTTAAATTTCAACTTTTAATTAAAAAAAATCGTCAATTTCCAATTTACAAAAATATCACCCAATATTTATAAATAGAAATTTAAGAATTAGTAAAAAATAGTCAATTTCTAATTTACAAAAATATCACCCAATATTTATGGATAGAAATTTAAGAATTAGTAAGACTTCCTAAAGTTTCTACCCTTTGAAAAAATCATAAATGTTTAAGATTTTCCATTGAAACAATATAAGTATATAATTCTAGGAATTCCAAGTGATATGGATTTTTTAATTTTTAATAAAAACAACTTAATGATATCATAAATTTATATCTTATCTTCTTAGATCTATATACATAAATGCACTTTCTATTTTATTTGTGGTGCATATTTGATAAGGAATAGGTGAGTCATTGAAGTGAAGGTGTACATTTGTTTTACACACTTTCATTCATGAGAGAATAGACGATGAAAGTGTGGGAGGGTGGATATTGGAGTATTCCCTCACTTTCATCATTTTAACATCAAAATCATTATTATAATTAAATTTAAAAATAAATCATAATATAAAAATAAATAGAAAATAAGATAATAATAATATTATAAAAAAATATTAAATTTAAATTATAAAATTAAAATATTTTTTTTATTTTATTACTAATTTAAATGGGAAAAATATCATTACTAGAATAAAAAAACGAAATTTTACTACTTCAAAATTAAATAAAACATATTTTTAAAAATATGTATAGAATTGAAAAATGAAATTAAATTGTAACAAATTCAACTTCCTTAATTTTGTTTTCGTTTCTTACATCCCGAGTCCTCATCTTAGCATATCATTCATTTTTTTTCCATAGAAAAAAATCGTAAATTTCTTTACATTCCTCAGATGGATCTATTTGGTCGATTATCACCAAAACTAATACGAAGTACTGAATCAATATATTTACAAAAGATCATATGATCATATATCAAATCCTGACTTGATTTGCTAAATGCACCAACAAGATCATAATAAACACATATAGTGTCAAAAATAAGATGATATATCTTTATCACCCTCATAAGTTCAAATAGTTCCATAGTATCTCAAAAAAACTTATATAAATCAGTCTCAAACAGCAAAATCTAATCAACCAACAACATTCAGAAATAAGTGCTACAACATCATCAAGAGTTCAACATCTCCAGTCCTATAAAACCAAAACTCAAAGACATTATAATCAGATCAGAAAATTTGGTAAGATTCAGAAGATGAATCTTCTCTTAATTCGTTGATGAGCCAATAACCCTCGTTGATCCTCACTCCATCCTTTCCTAAAGTATCAGCTAAACTGTTCCTTTCACGATATATATGTTGAAACTGCACAAACTCAAAACTGTCAGAAAGTCTATGAACTTCCTGAAGAATTAAAGATAATTCTAAATTGTGCATTCTGAATTTACCCTTGGCCCGGTTAATAACTAACTGTGAGTCGCCAAAAATATGGATTTTAGCACAATCCTTCATCCTGGCCAAAGTGAGTAGTAGCTTTAAAGCACAGAGTTCAACAATGTTGTTAGTACCAGCCCCTAAACCAGCTTTAAAGGAGAAGAAAAGTTTGTAAGAAAAATAAAGTATACCTCAAGCACCACAAGCGAATGAATCCTCTGCTGCTGATCCATAAAAAAACCCCAAGGGTAAGATTTATCAATTGTTTCTGCAAAAACAGGTCTTATTTTCAGAACAGGATCCCCTTGTGGGAAAGATCTCAACATACCCAGACTGAAAGAGAAAACCTGAGAAGGCTTCAAAGATAGATCTTCAAAACAACTTTGGTTATGTGCCTTCCATAAAAACCACAAAACAATGACAGGAAGCGACCTAATATGATTAACTTGCATATTAAGGCACCGGTTCTTCAAGCAATCTGTCACAGATACCCCATACCAGAGATTCCTAAAATTTAACTTGTCTTCAATATCTAGCTAAACACTCTTAGTAAAAGGGAAATCCACCCCAAGATGAAAATTTGATTCATCCTCCAATTTACACACGTAACATCTGCCAAGTCCTTCAAAACCTCTTCTAACCAAGACATCCCAGGTGAGTGCCTTATCAGAAAAGAGATACCAACAAAAAAAAAATTATTTTAAGGGGCACTTAAGTTTCCACAAAACTTTCCACCACCAGGATAGATCCAGACCAAACTTGTCCTGTAGCAAATGCACATAACCTTTTTTTGGAGTATATTTACCATTTTTGGACAGATTCCAAACAAGTGTATCAGCACTATTAGTAAGTCTAAAATGACTAGCTTTAAGGATGGCTAGATAACCATTCCAGCATAATACATCTTGTAAACCAGATAGACCAAGAGTGTTTGCAAAAAACCAACCTTATTCACACAAGAGAGTCATACTAGGGCAACCAATGTCTTTAAGAAAGAAAATACCATCAGAATGTAATTTATCAAGTAGTAAAGTAGGTAAATGATGTCGTCATTTACAGCCTACCCATGGATCAATACCTATCCTCAGATCAGCACCATTACCAACCTTCCATACAAGATTATTACCAATAATATCAAAATCCCATAAGACAACTTTCCAACAAATTGATATATTCTTTTTCTTCTTGACAGACACATGGATCCAATCCAATATGGTTAGAGGATAAATATATTTCTGTACTGCAATCTGAACCCATAGACCCGAGCCTACAATAATATTCCAAACACTCTTGGCTATAAGGGCTTTAGAAAAAACTACTGGGATTTTTAGTCCCCAGCCACCCAGAAATTTAGGACAAGCCAAGGTTTTCCAGGAAGTCCAAGGGAGACCAGTATAATCCTTATGTCCAGACCATAGAAATCTAAAACATAACTTCCTAATTTTCTCAATGACCCCCACAGGGATCCAGAAATGCATCCAGTAGATCGGGATAGCTTCAAGGACTGCTTTAACCAAAGTAAGCTTACCTCCCTTGGTTAACCATCGAAAGCTCCAGTTCAGAATCCTTTTTTCCACTTTTACAATAATCCAGTCCCAATCCTTCAACACATATCTGCACAGTTTAAGAAAGAAACCAAGATACTTCATACCATTCTCAATAGATAACACATGAAAAGAGAAAACATTATGTAAAGTAATGATCTCATACTCATCCAAACCAGAGTGATAAAGAGCAGATTTTTTATCATTAATATGCATACCAAAGGCCTTACAGTAAATCAATAAGATCTCATACAGAGAAGATGAAGATTGTTCTGATCCATCAGTAACCATAATAACGTCATCCACAAAAATGACATGAGTTAAGGATATATCATTTCCAAAAGATATACCACGATAAACCCCTCATCTTTGGCACAATAAAGAGCTCTACTCAAACCTTCAGCAATAATCAGAAAAAGTAAAGGTGCCAAAGGACATCCCTGTATTAACCCCCTTCTAGCTTTGAAAAAAGAAGAAGTTGCTCCATTAATACAGGAGACTGAAGTTAAACTACTCATAACCTGGGAGATGAATAATCCAGAAAAACCCATTTTGGACAAAAGAACCCTCAGATAAGTCCAACTAACTCTATCATAGGCTTTAGACAAGTCAATTTTAAGAACCACTGATTTTAAATGTTTACCATGAATGGTATGTAAACCCTCCTAAATGACACACACCAGATCATGTATCTGTCTGCCAGGTAAAAAACCAAACTATTCACAGGAAATATAACGACCCAAAACAATCCTGATACGAGTAGAAATAATCTTACCAAAGATTTTATAGTAGAAATTACACAAAGCAATAGGCCTGAAGCCCTCAAAACATGAAGGAAGATCAACCTTAGGAATCAGAACAAGGAAAGTGGCATTAAAAACAGCTGGAATTTTGCCAAATTTTCTTGAATCTTCAATCACACATAATAAATCCAAACCCAAAACATCAAAAAGAGCCCGATAAACCTCAACAGGTAGTCCATCCGGACCTGGACTGTTATTTTTCTTGCTCAGAGTAAGAATGGATTTGATTTCCTGTAAAGTTACAGATTTTATGATTTCTTCATTTTCTTCCTCAGATATGGATGTGGGAAAGTACCTAGCACTCTTAACAACTTCAGGCAAGTGGAGATTACTCTCCTCCTGAAATAAAGTCTCAAAATGTTTAACCCCAGCCTCTGCAATATCCTCAAAACCTTCCACCATGTTTCCATCATCATCAGCTATTTTCCATATAGAATTAATAAATTTCCTATTATCAACATACTTATGGAAAAAAGGGGTATTATCATCCCCACAGAGAAGCCACAAAGATCTACTTTTCAATCTAGCCTCATTTTCACGATCGAGTAATATTTTCCTCTTACGGGATTCCAAGTCAACCAGAGAGGATTTGTCCACCTCCGAAGCAAACCCGAGACCCAACTTATGAAGATCGGCCAATAAAAATTCAATGTCCACTAAGTCCTTATTCTCCTGTAATTTCTTCGCGACCGACCAAGAGATAGAAACCTCTTTAATTTTCTTAATATTTAAGGCGAAGTGAGCAACAGGTGAAATCTCAAGGTTATCAGAAAAACCTATCCAAGTAGATTTTAAAAGGGAGACAAAATCTACATCCTCCAACTAGGAAGCATTAAATTTAAAAGGACTGCGTGGTCTTGAATCTTTAGTCAAGACTTGCATAAATACAGGATTATGGTCTGAATCCCCTCCACTACTAATCCATTGTCTGAAATGCAGATCACAGTCCAGAAAATCAGAAGAAAGGAGAAACCTATCCAATCTCTTGCATATATTCTCACCCCTAACTCTCCGATTATTCCAGGTAGGAAGGAGTATTGTTGGGGCTATATCCACAAGTGAAGCAGCTTCCATTTGCCTGATAAAGAAATCAGATAGATTATCAGCTCTAGCCTTATCACCCTAAATCTTAGATAAACCAACAGAAAAGTTCATATCACCCCCAAGGATCATATTGGAGCTCAACAAACCCTCCATTTTGAACAAATTAATCCAAAATAATTCTCTATCAACATAAGGTCCATACAAATTAAAACAGACAATAGGCATTTTAAGCTCAACAGAATGCAGCGTGGCACAAATACCAGAACCAAAAGCCCAAGCATTAATCAAGTGAAAATAATGCAACCGCCAGCCAAGAAGTAAACCCACAGATATACCTTTAGCATCCACAGATAAAAATTTCCAACCATGATTCATTGATTCCATCTCAGAAACTAACAACTCACCCCCACTCATAGTTTCTTGTAAATATAAAACATCAACTGAATGTTCCACAATCAACCTACGGACCGCTAGTTTTTTGGGCAAACTAGTCAACCCTCTGCAATTAAGGGTCATAGTGATCATAAGCAATCTCCCAAATGGGAATGCATAGCTCTAAGTGCCCCAGAAACAGACTTGTCATCGGTAGTCAACACCTTATAAACCCCTCCAGGATCAATACACAGAGTAAATTCCCTATCGAACTACCATCAAAATCACTTACATACGATTTAGCCTTAGCACAAGACCTTAAGAAATAACCTTCAAATGATTTAATACATTTGACAGGGGAAACGAACCCTAAATTCCCCAAAGGAGCATCAATCCTTCTCGGTTCTCCCAAATGCCTAGCGCCAGAAATAAGAAGGTTATCAAGTAGTAAACTAGGGTTATCAAAAATAGAGAGATTGAGGGGTTTCAAAGAATCCAAAACCTGAACATCATTCGAAGCCAAATCACCACCCGACAAATCTCTCACCAAAACCTCTTCCGGGACAGAGATAACAGGTTCCTTATTAGCAGTAGGGTTCTTATCCCACCAGAAGGATTTAGGGTTTCAAACATAGGCAGATTTTCCAACTTTACTAAAAGGTAAAGAACAATCATGGATTAAATGGCCATAGGCATGGCACCAGTTACATCGAAAAGGAATGCCCAGATAATCTAAAGGTTGATAAAACTCAAAACCCCCCTTCTTTATCAAAATATCCTCCGCTAAACCATTCCTAAGATCTAATAAAACCAACACTTTACCCTAACAGCAGACACCTATATCAAGAAATGAAAGATCTGCCTCCAAATAGGTACCTAACGTATTGTCGATCAATTTGAAGAATTCAACAGACCAGAATTCAAAAGGCAGGTTTGGTAACTTAACCTAGATAGGTAGCAAGTCATACCTTTCCACTATCGGGTCGAATAATGGCGTCCATCTTTTCAACAACAGGCCCGAGTTCTGCCATCTCTAGAAACCAGCAAGAATGATGGTTGCGTCTTCTTCCAAGTGAAACTTGAAAGCAATCCACCCACGAGGCAGAATGAAAACATCCGGACATAAACTGATTCGGTCAATCCAAGCACCAGCAGCCAAGTTTTTAACACCTTCAACGCTAATTTTCCGACCGCCAAATCTACCCACCAGAGTAGTGGCGTTAGTCAGTACAATATCATTTAGACACACATCCTCGCCGACAACCATCATCGTCGGTTTCCCTTTCCTGATAATTTTTCTAGGCCATTTCAAACGTTTTTCAACCACCGGAGATTCAGAATCTTTACCTTGTAATTGCGCAGAAGAAACTCCCTTCAACCCCGAAACGTGTTTAACCTGCTCAAAAGTATACAACAGGTCCTCAACAGGCTCATCACTGGAAGGCACCGTGAGAGCATGACCCAGCACATCAGAAATCCCATCAACCACAAGTAAGGAAAAATCCAGATTCAAGGGTTCAACACCATGCAACTCTGCATACTCGCCCACTCCATCAACCTCATCAAGCGACAAAGCACAACTAACGAACGGAGCCAAGTCGTTATCCCCATCTTGCTTACCCCAGGGCGTCTTTACTGCATCGCGTCTAGATGGCGGAGTACGGGCTAGTTGTTTAATCGCTCTGAACGCCATCAAGGAAAGCCTAGGACGTGTCGTCGCCAAAATCAGCCAGAAAGGGATACCAAGAAAAAAATCAAAGTGAAGGATCATAAAAGGTACGAACCCAGAGATCTCGGTTAAAAGCCAAAGCATCCTAAAAGCCAGAAATAATGAATGAAGAAGTACGTTCTGTACTTCAGGAATAAGGTCGACGTAAAACACCCATCTCCTAAAGAGCTCATTTATGTCTTAGATTATCGTCATTGTTTTCACCTACCTATCCATCAGAACACGATTTTGAGCAAACACTTGTATAATAAACAAATCTCACCCAATAATCCAAGAAAATCTTACGTATCATTTATTCTGTATAAGTGACAATAGACAGGTTTTTGTTCCATCTATACAATATAAATATATTTTACAATTTTTTTCTATGAAAAAAAAAACAATGTATAAAACAACTTTAACGAGGTAACCCGACGCAAAATAATTCATCAAAACACTCAAGTTAAAATATATAATTATAGGAAAGGAACAAGAAAATCCCTATCATTACTTTGGTCGGAAGCTTTTGACATGTAAAGATTTTGGCTTTCTTCTGAAAAATGTAAAGATTTTGGCTTTAGTATTTTTTTAGTTTTTTTGTTAGAATAGGGAATTGATATTTTTTTAATATTTAGTAGCCATGAACTTTGAAGTTTTATTGTCAAATCGATGGTGACAATAAACAATAGTTTAAGCATGACAAAGTTATCGAGAGTGAGAATAAATTTATCTTGATATTAGATCTCATTTAAACTTTTGACAATATTTATGAAAAAAAAACGGTTTTTGAAGGGGCCGTTCCTCAAGATGTTTCGTCTTTTTTTTTAATGAAATTGATTGAAGGACAAATTTCCATCCTAAAAAAGGACAAATTTCCATTATTCATAATATATTAAGCCATACTAATGGAAAGAGATATTATTCTTCTAGGACTTTGATCTAATAATGTATTTTATCCTTCAATGAGCAAAACCATTGAGGCACGACTTCCCTCTTTAAGAAATTGAGTAAGGATAATCTTGTATCCTTTATAAATATATTAAGCCATGCTATTGGAATGAGATATTATTTTAATTTAATTAAAAGTATTCTTCAAAGACTTTGATTTAACAATGCAGAGATTTTGAAATGAGATGTTATTTCAATTTAATTAAAAATATTTTTTAAAAACTTTAATTTAATAATATAGATATTTTGGAATTAGATATGATTTAAAAATATTCTTCAAAAAAGTCTTTGATTTAATAATGTAGATATTTTGAAATGAGATATTATTTCAATTTAATTAAAAAGATTTTTTTTGAAAACTTTGATTTAATAATATAGATATTTTGGAATTAGATATGATTTTAGTTTAGTCATTAATATTATTTTGAAGTTTTACATTAACAATATGAGTAAGTTGGAATGAGATATTGTTTAACAATATTGGAGTTTTAAGTTAACACTAAGTTGACAGTTTGAAACATTATTTAACACTATTTTATATTAATGTTTTTAGTAGCAAAATTTTAAATATATAAGATTTTTATATTTAAGTATTTTATACTATTGATTAAAGTTTTACATTAACAATATGAGTAAGTTGGAATGAGGTATTGTTTAACAATATTGGAGTTTTAAGTTAAGAGTAAGTTGATAGTTTGAAACATTATTTAACACTATTTTATATTAATGTTTTTAGTAAAAAATTTTAAATATATAAGATTTTTATATTTAAGTATTTTATACTATTGATTTCATTTATATGGGACTTAAAAATAACACGATAACCAGTTGGAACTAGCTATGATTTTAACTTTATTATAAATAATTTTCATTTAATTTTGAAATAACAATAAGATATGATACTATATACAAGTTGGAATTAAAAATGGTTTCAATTTGGTATAAATATTCTATTTATGAATTTAACTATAAGTTGAAGGGTCAATGTAGGTAAATTGGAATAAATGGAATTTTAACTTGCAAAATATATTATTCTAAGTATAATGTTGAAGTAATATTTCTAATTTCTTAAAAAATATTATTTTACATTGGATTGTGAAGTAATATTAGAAGTTATAGTATCAGTATGTTGGAATTATATATGATTTGAATTGATGGTATTAGTATAAGCAAGTTTAAATTAGATATGATTTCAACTTTTGCAGGAAATATTTTACATGAGATTTTTGAAGTAAGAGCCCACTCTTAGTATAGGAAAGTTGGAATTAGATAAGAGTATAACTTGGACAAAATGTTTTAATGGGACTTTGAAGTAATAATAGAAGTGATAATATAAGCAAACTCAAATTATATATAATTTCAACTTAGTTATAAAATTTATACTTGGGTCTTTGAAGTGACATTATTGGCAAGTTGGAATTAGATAAGACTTCAACTTCGTCATGTTATAATTAAATATACCAAAGATGACATCCATTAAAATTCCATGAACACACATTGTTGAAACAAGACAGGGTTCAATTGACTTGATGAGCATCATCGCCATATCCCATTTTATTTTTTAATTTGTTTTCAAACTGGGTTTTGAGATTCAAGTCCTTTGCAATTTTTCTCCAATTTGGATTTGAACCAGGATTTATTAATTTTTCTAAATCAATACATAGGAATGTCATTGTGTATATCCATGACAAGTAACGATATAATTCAAATTGAAAATGATCTAGGAACCAGGTAAGTTAATTGTGTAGTGGATTTTCTTTTTTTTTACAAATATTTAGTTGAATTTAAGACAATTAAAATTTTAATATTTTCCAACTCTAAAATGATCAAAATATCTTAAAATTTAATGAAAATTTCCAATCAATCTAAATTATAGTCAATTATTACATTAGAATTTATTTTTGATAAGATTTTTATCAATTATTACATACGATAAAAAAGGTGTTTTGAATTTTGAATATGATTGTATATTGATTTTGTTGAGTTACATTTATTAAAAATAGTATAAAGATAACTTTGATACTACTATGTTGAATACTATGAAGATAAGTTTGAATAACATTATTGTGTATTGAATTGGTATTAAAATATAAAAAAATTAAGTTTATATTTGTTATTTTAAAAATTGATTGTGAATGTTTTTATTGGATAGCAAACCATAACTTCATTTCACTCATATTAATGAATTATCCACTCTAATCAACAACTTTATAGTCGATATTATTGGAGTTGCTATATCTATTATCCCTTTAGTAACCATCACAAGGAAAATGGGAACAGAAACACATAAGAGAACCCTTCAACTAAAGGATATGTGAGTTATAGTATAGGTCACATTATGGTGGTATTATGCAATAAACGCAATCTAGAGAAATATTCCATCACAAATAGATTTCCTATAATTGCTATAAAGGATGGAAAATAATAGACTTCAATCAAATATCAATTACTACAACCTGTTCATCCTAGATTTATATCAATCATGGTCTCAAAGAAACTCTAGATTTGTGAACCTGGTTTGGGAAACCAATAATAGGCAATGTCACTCATTATCTGCACATGGTGCTCTAAGAGGGAATCATTCCATACGAAAGAAATTGTCTTCCAATGTCCAATTCAACATTGGCATTGGTAACACCAAATGTCAAGGCTCACATACTACAACATTAGAAGGAATGTGATTTGCACCATCGTTCTCATTTGAACGTTATGCATGCCTTCATTCTCTATCCCTTTCACACTTAATGTTTAACCCTCAATCCCTACACTTTTTCTACCAAATGAAAATACCAATGTTGATTGCCAATATAATAAGAGTCAAACTTTATCACTACCTATCCCTTTATCATTTCATTTTAATTTCCATCGATTACATGGGTTTTTATTTATTGTTAATTGTTGGAGGAGCTAGTCGTCTTAGCCGACTAGAATCACTAGTCAACTAACGATATATTAGGTCGACCTCAATAGCTTGTGTCGGTTGGTTGAACCAATAGGTCGTTACTATAACTGTTTTGTAAATGTATATATACGTTGTTGAGCTAGATAGATACTTGGTTCGGTTTATTGTATGAACCCACATGTGTATTGAGTAATACAATCTGTTATTCTATCTACCATTTTTGTCTCTTGCATATGATATGTTTATATGATTCTTTATGTGTATTAATGGTAACCTTGCAATCTGTTTGAATACAACATTGGTTTCATTTCCGGTAGTACATATACGGATGAAATGACCATGAATAGACGATTTCAAAGAAGGATATTAAGAACTGGTGGGAACGTAAGATTATGAATTATTTGCATAATTACGCCAGGAGAAATAGACTGACTATTGCACAAGCCAAGGATAAGTTCTTCTCTGAGACACATGAGAATTTTTTCGAGTCCATGCCTAAGTATCTAAAGAAACTACTAGATGAATCAGCTGACAGAAACTAAAGACAAAGAGTTACTCCATAAATTTAAAAGAGGAGGCTATACAATTTTTTTGGAGTGGTTTGAAAGAATCGCAGACGAATTTGTGAAGAACGTGATGTTGAAGAAATGGTCTCTATTGATAACATCCAAGAGATGTTCTATAACAACTTCACCTAACAATTCCTTTATTCATTACCAACTCTTTGTTCAAGTTCCTGATCGACATGGGTGTAGGCCATTTTGTCGAACCTTGTTCATTACTAATAGAACCACCATCTAACACAAAATGGATGGAAAAAAAAATGTGGGAAAAATTTGTCGAAGAAAGAGAGTGGGAGTACTTTCTAAGAAACTAAACAATTCCACTCGGGCTTACTAAAGCATTCGGGTTGGCTATGGGGGGTAATTGGTCATGTTTAGGAGTAGAGTAGAGGAATTCTAGTCGACTTGTGAAGACACCACTGCCAACGATGAAAAGTCAGGCCAAAAAGGAGATAATATAAACAATAAATCATAAAGGAACTCAGGATATCCAGAAGATAGAACGAGAAAAAAGGAGGAAAAGAAGGGAAGAGATTAGAGAGTTAGATGCTACGCTCTAAAGGAGAATGATGACCAAAGTGATAGAGCAAGAACATAATCCTCCAGAGTCGGGTCATGACTGTTGTTCAAGATTAAACACCCTTGTAACCTAAGGTCTGGGGTTACCAACTTACTTCTAAACTTGCAGACAATTAGCTTTAGTAAAGTACAGAAATGAAATAGGAAGAAATATTGGACTCACCCGATTACTGATGGTTGATCCAAGCTTGATCTTCTTTCGTTCTGCTTCTCTCCAAAGCTTTCAAGGATGCACCTCCTTCACCAGCAAAGAGAAAATTCTCCAAGTACAATCTTATGTATGTATATATGACAGGTTAGATAAACAATATATATATTCCTTAATCAAATATATTCATCAACCATAATACATGAAAAAGACTCAACATAATGTTGGAAGAAGAATTCTCTTTATTAACAATCAGTGAATGAGATAAGTGTACAACCCAACGCCTGAGACAAGGACTCCTCTGCAACCAAAGGACTCTAAGTTCTGCTGCTCCAAGACTTCTGAAGATATACCACCAGCATAACTTTGCTCTCCAAAATATATTGATTAGTGCCCTCCCCAAGGCCTCTATTTATACTTTGGGAAATAGAGTGGTTTCAAAGGTTGAGGAGGTTGAGATAGTTGGGGTAGTTAATGATTAGGGCCCAACTAATCTCCATTAATCATGATTTATATTTTTTAATGTCGAATGGAGATGTACACGACTATTAATATAGGCAACCCATGTATGACATGCGAGTTTCTTAAAGGAAACCCGCATATGCTGATGTACGTGGGTTGTAATGGAGATAGTCATGTACAGTACGTGAGTTGTTAATGGGAATAGTCGCGTATGTACGTGAGTTTCAATGAAGATAGTCACGTACGCCAATCAACACTTAGAAAAGTAATATGGTAGGCTGGTTGAAGGATAAATGCATCTCATGTCATGCTCATCTATAGTGTTTTGGAAAAAATCAATCCTAAAATGTCCTTTTGTGTACCAACATAAGGGAATGTCGACACTCGAATGAAGAAGTGCCATTTGGGTTGATAACAGATGCCCCATAATGTGTGAGGTTAGAGGTAAGCAATGGCCAAAATACATTATAATCATTTTCTTTGGAGAACTCAAAAGTCCAATGGAGCAGAGGTAGTACCTGAAACAAATACATAATAATGCCATATACAAATTCATATCCGAGGATGCTATGTTCAATATACTGGAACACTAGCTCCTTTACAATAGTTGAGTACATCATATAGTATGGGTACAAGACCATGTATATTACAAAGGTGGATTCGAAGCCACAATATACAATAATGATGAGTCTTCAAAGATCTGGAAGCTGTGTAAGTAACCACAACATAATCTTACGCAACTTAGTCTATGGATGTGAAACTAAGGTCTTCATAAAAAATCCCAAAGAACCAGTACAATCCAAGCCATGTGAATAGATGTTATTGAAGTTGAACATGGATCAGATTCAATAGATTTTCAACCAATAGGTGATAATCAACAACTGAAGCAAAGGAATTCACCCATAATGAAAGTGAATCATGAGGTATGATCATCAAAACTCTAGGTCTTCGTCGTTAGGAAGTGCTGATGTGGAACCATACTATGATAAGGAAGGAAATAGATCCTCTGTAACGAATCTAAAATAGATTAGTTAATTATATGAAAGGGTGTAACCCTTCACGCTCAAGCCTATAAAAGGAGAGATTATTGTACATTTTACCCATCATCCAATATATTATTATTATTCATATTTCATTATTACAATGATAGTCGAATTTGACTAACGAAAAACCGGATTTGGCTGCTCCATCTTCCAACGGATCACAAGAGTGACTAGGAACTCGGTAAAGGAAGGGAGACACAAGTAGTGATAGATACGACAATGATGGAATCAGGATATAGTCCTTGAACAGTGAGCACAACACAGAGATGACCCAAGGCAAATTTTAACTTTATAGATAGTACAACTAGACTTATCTGTCATGTAGGAGACATGATCAGATTCCCCAGGTAGAACTGACAAGAGGAGGAGTCAAAAACTCGAAATAATAGCTGAACTGAAAGTGAACACTAAGACATGAGTATCAAAAAAAATGGAGAGTGCTATGTTCAAGGAAGACATGCTGCCACTGACTAAGAACCAAAAGAAACCAGTCCAAGAAAGTCAACTCAAATCTCTCTTCATTTTTGACAAGCTTGAAGAAAAGAGGGAATAATGCTTGATGGTGTCACTGATTCATGGATTTTATGAGCCTGAACTAGTACATGCTCACTTGGTGTTTTCATGTTTAGATAGTCTGAAAACTCCAAAGAAGGCTCTAGGGGGGTCCTTTTTCATCCAATTTAGTCTCCTGAGGCCAAAAAAGTATAAAACATACCACAGAAGAACTCTCTTAACTTCCATAGAAGAAAAGGTGAACATTTTTCGTACTTAGTTAGGGAGGTCCAAAAAAGGTTAAATTACCACTTACCCAACGTTCCTTTGAGAACAACATATAGCTTGAGTTTTACGAGTGTGAAGGAAAGCAAGATCACTCGAAAAGATCCATTTGAGTACGAGAAATGGGGCTTACAACAATAAACTCGATGCTTTGTTCTTGGTGTTTTAAGAGCATGACAAAGACAAAAAGTACACTCGAAATATTTTTCATGTTTAGGTCCAGAGCACAAAAAAGAGAAAATTGAGCTCATACTGGGTGTTCCTTTTCCGTAAATTTAGTCCCCCAGGTCTAGAAAAGTGATAAACCTATACCTAAGAATACTCTTCTCAATTCTATAGAAAAGAGAGTGATCCTTTCTCGTATTTTTCCACATGGTCCGAGAAAGAGATAACCTACCACCAATGTGGAGGCCCATTCACGTATTCTTAACGAGCATGAATGGACAAGTTTACTCGGCAGTCAAGTCTATTTTAAGGACTTAGACCTGGGCCTAAAGAAACTCCATAAAGGCAGGGATTCCTATAAAGGGATAGCTTGTAAAAAGAGACCAAAATGAGGCTCAATATGGAGTGAAAAATAGCTAAAAAGAATTCCCCTGAACCTATGACAACTGCAGCATGAGTATCGAAAGACAATAAATAGGTTCTAAATGAGGATACTCATGGGAGGAAGGTCCTATCCACGGAAGAACAATGGTGAAGACAAGGAGCTACTGGTTAAAAATACCATAGTCTGTGGTCGAAGTGTTAATGCTAGGATTAAGATGGAGTAGGTATAAATGCAAAATGCATGTGAAATGACCAAAAACCATCCTATATGAGCAAAAAACAACTTAAAAACGACGATAAACCTATCACATGGAAGAAAAGATATGGCATTAGTTATAAAATTATGAACTATAGGGAAAAATCCCACTTAGAAAATAAATTTACTATAAATAGTTCAAAATATGAATAAAAAACTCACCATTTGATTTTTAACCATAAAAAGACAAGTTTTACCTCTACCTTTGATTGCTCGGTGTGGACGATTCGGTGGACCATTCTCAAAACCGCAAGTGTCGGGTAAAACTACACTCCATGCTCTTTCATTTGATCCAAGCAATTGTTAATTTTGAGCCCTAATTTCATGTTTTCAAGCACCCTCAAAGAAGGAACACTGTGTACGCAAGTATGGTATGTTTATAGTCATGTACACGCGTTTTGTACGTGGGTTTCCCAAAAGAAATTCATGCACAGTACGCAACTAGCCGAAAAGACAGTCGCATATGCTGCGCGAGGTATAAAAAGAATGTGTAGGGTCAAAAAATTCAAATTTTACATGAATCTAATGGTTTGCAATTGCTTGATTATTAGATTGAAAGATGGTGCTTGAGTGGAGGGAGCAGGAACATGAAGACATGGACCAAGAATCTCTTCAAGATTCCCCCACAGTGAATGTTTTATGTCAAAGTGGGTTATTGAATTTTTTCTGTACCTCACCTATGCGAGCAAATGTCCGCCTCTTAGAGTTCTTGATAAATTATTGGGATCATGATTTGGGCATGTTTGACCTTCAAGATGACTCTTTAGAGATTACATCGAAGGATGTCTATTTCATTGTTGGTTTATCATGACGGGGAGCTCTGGTGAACTTGGAAGGCACCGGCAGAGGCGGTGACCCTCTAAGTGTACATAACTGTATTGATATATACTTGTGAACTGGGAACTCAAAAGAGGGGTAGTTGCATCCCTATTGTTCACATTCGCAACTTTCCTTTACAAGTGTTGACGAGCACTATAGTGAGGGTTGCAAGGTCATCAGCACTTCACCTTGCAACTCGAAACCAGATGAGACTAGCACGAGACTGTATGTAGGGAGCCCTATATGACTGGTGCTCGGGAGTGATCCCAATAATAAGAAAACAGCTGTCTGACTGAAAAAGAGGCAGGAGGAAAAATTTTGGTTATTCCAGCATATTAGTAGCCTTTTTCTTTGAGAGAGTGCCAGGATTGAGTCCTGCAATACCATTGCCAGCTTGATCTCCCTGTCATCCTAGGCTTAGTAGATGGGGAGATATCTTCTTCCTCGAGGGAGGTGGTGGCTCGATCCAGAGTGTCTATGACGATGAATTCTACTTTTAGTGGGAGTGACAGTTGCCAGCCTTGGAGCAGTTTCCATATGCTGGATTATATTTCCGTGGTGATACTGAACTTGTCCTCCCTCCAGGAGGATCATGGGGAGAGTTAGGTAATTTTTATTTTCAAATTTTTCAAATTTTTATGAATTCTAAATATAGAGATATATACATATGTATAAGAGTTCTAATCCTTTTAAAATGTCAAAATGTAGATATTGGACCAGTCCACCCTGCTGGGCATCCATGCCTGTATGTGGGTCTTGTTTTGGGAGAAGACCAGGGATTTATTAGGGTTCTTGAAGGGAAGCTAGCCAGGCTTACGCAGAGACTACCTACCTTACAGATTGAGCACATCCTAGCCATCTGGCAGGAGCTAGTGGTTGGTGTACCACCCGTCTGGATACGCCTTCTGAGGCGAGTAGCCAAAGCAATACTTGTGTACATAGATGATGTTGAGGATGTTGAAGCTGAAGAGGATAAATAAGCTCGAGTGCATGGTGATCGGGGGGACCACGGGGGTCCAAGTGACCAGGATGGTCTATCTTAGACCTAGGAGCATTTTATGGACTATGATCCATGTTTTGTATATTATACAGTTATGACTAGATCTGAGGATCAGAGACTCGACATATCTATATGGACAAATATTCACATATTTATATATTTTGCCGATTTATTTACAAATGTTTTTTATGTATTTGTTGTATAATTTTATGTAAAATGTGTAAATGCCAATCCAAGATGTAATTAGTGTATGCATTAGTTAATGAATTTTGATTCCTTGGAATATGATTGAATGTAATGAACTCAAAATTTCTTTCCAATAACCTAACTTGCATAAACTGACACAATAAAATAGGGTTCCACACCTGATAAGCTCGATTGAGCTGGGAAACCACCAGTTGAGAGTCCAGTCGGACTTCCAGTTGAGCGATACCACGTGACAAAGCATCCCATAGAAGCTCAATGACAACCCTATATTCAGCCACATTATTGGTAGTGGGACCTAAGCAAGCGCCCCCTGAGGCAACTAACTGTCCTGAGGGCGAATAAATGACCCATGTAGCTAAAGCTAAATTACAAGTGTGCCGAATGGTGCCATCAGTGAAACCTACGAAACTCTTGGAAGACATTTGAAACAACCAGCAAATGGTATAAAAAACGCAAACCGACAAACTAGTGTACATAAAAATACATACAATAAAATACAAGAAAAAGTGCTAAGCCTAAGCATAATACTTTTTCAGGTAGATCCCATTTCTAGGCTCAGGCAGCTTATTCCCATCAAAATCAATCAATTCATATGCACCCTTCTTTAACACCTTTGATACGACATAAGGACCCAACCACATAGACCTGAATTGTCCTGCCCCAGGGGTTCTTTGTCTTGGTCCCAGAGCAAAACAAGATCCCCTTCAGAGAAAATCTGAGGCTTGACCGATTTATGGTATTGGCTTTTGACCCTATTTTTATGAGCTTGGTTTGCTGTCAGCACATCTCTATGCTGTTCATCAAGATGTTATAAATGTAATAGACGTTCTTCTAGCTCAGACATATCATGTAACACATGAATAGCAATTCTTAAGTACAGGATTTCACATTAAACCAGGGTAACGACTTCCACTCCATGAACAAGTTGGAAGGGAGAAAAACCCGTAGCAGTTTTCACATTGGTCTGATATGCCCAAAGTGCAAGGTACAACATGATATGCCAGTTGGAACAAGCTGCATTAATAGTACATTTGAGGATAGTTTTCAAAGTTTTATTAACAACCTTGACTTGACCGTTTTCTTGAGGATAGAATGAAGATGAATGTTCTTGTCTAAATCATAGCATAGTGGTCAATTCATTCATCTTGTTATTTTTGAAATGACTGCCATGGTCAATGACAATCACTTTAGGTATACCAAATCATGCAATAACTTGACTAAACATGAAAAAAGCTGTAGTTTCCCCATCAGCTATAAAGGTGGGCATTGCCCCTACCCATTTCGTAAAATAGTCTACAGCGACAATGATATATTTGTGCCGCCCAGCCGATTCTGGGTTACACGTCACGTAATCAATCCCCCACTTCATGAAGGGGCCCACTGAGATGACGAGAAATAACAGAGCGGGATGTGACCGCATCTTTCTGGTGTAAAGCTGACAAGGATGACAGTGCTTCATGGCTTCCACACAATATTTAAAGACTTTGGGCCAGAAATATCCGACACGTAATATCTTTTGGGCCATTGCTAACCCAGATAAATGACTCCCACACGCTCCACTATGGGAATCATTTAGGACAATATATGCTTCCTTGTGGGTAAGACATCGATGCAAAATGGAATCTACCCCCCCTACGGTATAAAGTATCTCCTATGATGACGTAGTTCTTGGCATGTATGTGTATTTTACGTCGTTCTTCCCGCAAGAAAGCTATAGGATACTTGAAATTCTGGAGATAGATAAGTATATATCCGTACCAAGGGTCTGAAGTGGAAATAAAAAATATTTGCTCATCTGGGAATGAGTCTTCTTCAATAGCTACATCTTCTTCTACTGGAAATTTTGCAATGAGCTCAGCAAAAACTAAGGATTTTTTGGATTTGGCAGACTGAAAATCCAAGTCAAACTCTTGGAGAATGACTATCCATTTGTTGAATTTTCCTCCAACTATTTTTCGAGACAAAACATATTGAAAATGATTAACTTCCTCCAACTATCTGTCGAGACAAAACATATTGAAAATGATTAACATCCGCCACTACCATCGTAGTCCTCAGTAAGATATAGTGACATAACCTGTGAATAGCATAAATAGCTTCTAAGTCCAACTTTTTGGCGTGGGAATACCTAAGTTCAGGTCTGACTAAAGCACAGCTGAGATAGTAAACGACATGCTCTTGGAGTTTATCATCCTCCTGGACTAGGACTACCCCTATGGCCAACTCAGATGGGGCCAGATACAATATAAAATCCCTAGAGTATTCAGGTGGACGCAATAATGGTGCAGACAACAAAGCCTTTTTCCAATGCCTCGAATGCAAGTTGTGCAATTTCATCCCATACAAATGGGGTGTCCTGTTTTAACAGACGCATGAAACCCTTAGTAATCTTGGCATAATTTACAATGAAACATCGAAAAAAATTGGACTTCCCTTGCAGGCTCTGAAGCTGCCTGATAGAATGAGGAGGAGGCAGATTTATAATGGCCTCAACTTTCAAAGGATCCACCTGAATGCCTTTGGTAGAAACAATGCATCTGAGCAGTCTCCCTAACTCGACACAAAAAATGCACTTGTGGGGATTCAAGTGAATCTTATAGTATCTGCATCGTTCAAAAATTAAACGCAAGTGATCTGGGTGATTGATCCTCTTACGAGAATGTGCAAGCAGATCATCCAGGTAAGGTTCAACAATGGCTTTAATATCATGAAAGGAAAAATTCATTGCCAGCTGAAAGGTTGCCCCAGCATTTTTCAATCCAAAGGGCATTTTATTGTACGCGAAGGTACCCCAAGGACAAATAAAATTTGTTTTATGTTGGTCTTCCAGTTTAATTTGAATTTGATTATATCCGGAGAAACCATCCATAAATTAAAAGACTTCACTTCCCACGCAAGCATCAATAATTTGATCTATAAATGGCATGGGATAGTTATCCTTAGGATAATATTTGTTTAAATCTCGAAAGTCAGTACAGACGCGTATGGTCCTTTGCTTGTTATCAACAGGAACAAGGTTGGATACCCATTCTGTCAAAGCTATGGAATAAATGAAACCAGCTTTCAGCAGTTTTTCAACTTCATCCTTTACTGCCGCCAATTTACGCGAGTTGAAAGGTCTCAACTTTTGTCGAACAGGTTTAACGTCAGGGTATATTTGGATCTCGTGCTCGACTATAGATGGATCAATGCCTGGCATCTCCTCATATGACCAGGGAAAAACGTCGCGAAATTCCTTAAACAAGGCTATATAGATCGCAATCTCCTCAGGAGAGTAGTTTGTACCGATATGTATATTTTCCACAATGTTATGATTTACAGAGATGTTGATATGAATGGTAGTAGAAATATTTTCCATATTCCCCTCAGCAAACATTCCTTCCCTTGGTAAGGGATTAATGGGCATATCAACATCGTCTTCCAGTCTCATATGAAACTCCTGATTCTCTATCCTACTTAACTCTGGAAGAAAATAGGATCGATGGTGAAGATCTTCATAGATCTTATCTCGTCCGCACATGGCTTCCAGAATGGCTTCATCAAAAGGTAAAACCATATCTAAACAATCTATAGAATGCAAAGAGTTTTCTGCCCAACCAGGAAGATAGGTTTCTTCCAGTTCCTTTGAGACCGTGAGTGGGACCGAAATGGGATCAACAGTGGTATGGGTGACAGCTTGATAAGCCACTTTCGTTGCCGATAAGGGAACTTTAGGTTCATGGTGGGAAGGGAGAACCCAAGGATCAGTCCTATCAACAACCGTAGCTATGGAATTCGCCACACTAGTAGAACCTATATAATTAATCGGAGCTAGAAGATCAAATGTTCCCATCAATGATGCGTACATTCCAGCCCCTAATCTCTTTGAAGTAGGCTTGACTTGATCAACCAATGGCATAGTGGACTCATTAGATTCCATGTGGCCTTTTCGAGTAAAGATGAGTTAGTCAACAATAACCAACTTCCCTTAGTATGGAAACACTACCACCCGAAAGACGGTCAATGCAATAGCAGACATGGCATAAGTCCAACTTCTTCCCAAGAGAAAATTATAATCCAGACGTGCATCAATCACCTCGACCTCAACAAACACCGCTTTCCCTTCCAACTTAATTTCAAAAGCCGGTAGGATACCATGCGGATGGAATGACCTTCCGTCGAAAGCAGTAAGTAGGGTGTTTTACGGGACCAGCTCTAGGGATCCAAGAGATTTCCAACAAGACAAGGACATAACACATGTAGAAGCACCCTTTTCAACAACCATTAGATTTTTTATCATTCAAGCTAGCATTATCTTAGGATCTTCAACTAAGAGAATAACATGCATAGCAATAAACAAAAGCGACAAGAGACACAAAGAATTTTCCTCAGGGAAACCATAAAGGAGAAAACCCCGCAACTTCCTCAGAGATGGAATGAGCACCAATGGTAGCAGTAAAACCAGAAAATAGAAAATATGATCTCCACAACTTGTTCTCTCTCTCATCCTTGAGAGAGCTTCTCCTCTCTCACTCATGCGCCCCAATGAGTGAGTGTGTGTGTGATAAATAGAGAGGCTCATTCTCTATTTATATTCTTTCGTTCACTTGAAACCCACTCCAACATGTCGGCCTCACTTAACAATTACTTACTAGAGCCGACATCTCTAGGAGTGTCTAATAACCCTAGTGCCCCACAACTTGTGGGGACTTTGCCTCCTCCAACCAACAAGGAGGGTTATCCTTAACACAATGGTGGGGATATTTACCCCGACTTACAATGACTCACCTAGGGTTGACTTCTCTAGGACAGTCTAATAATCCTAGGGCCCCACAACTGCAGGGACTTTAACCCTTGACAAATAGTAGGGTTACCCACAATGACTTTACATGACTTGTTACATTATAGAAACTCCCAATTAGAATATCGGGGAAAGACATGACTTAATTACTTACAAACACATCCCGGAATAAACATCAGGGTATAATACATAAGATATACAAGTGAATACATTCCAAAGTTACAATTACATCAACACTCCCTCTTAACTAGGAAGGTATTCTCTCAACACAGTTTATCAGCACAAGTCTTCTTCTTTGTATCATCTGGATCATCATCAAGTCATCTTCGTCTTCAAGTCATATTCATCTTCAAGGCATCTCCGTCTTCAAGTCATCCTCATCATCAAGTCATCTTCATTGTCAAGTAATCTTCATCAAGTCTGGATCATCACTTGATCTGGATCGTCACTGCTGGATCATCATCAAGTCTAGATCATCACTTGATCTGGATCGTCACTATTAGATCATCATCAAGTCTGAATCATCACTTGATCTGGATCATCATCAAGTCTAGATCATCACTTGATCCGGATTGTCACTGCTGGATCATCATCAAGTCTGGATCATCACTTGATCTGGATCATCATCAAGTATGGATCATCACTTGATCTAGATCATCATCAAAGATGGATAATCATTGAATCATCATCATCATTACTGCTTCTGCTATCTTAATCAAATGGTTTTATCTCTTCATTATTCTCGTCACAAGAAGTTCTACAGATCCAGCCCTTTTTCATGTTAGTTGTAGGCCTACCCTTTATGTAGGTCTTCATCAGCGCTTATATCTGACCCTAAGTCAGAATGGCCCGCCCAACTCTTACATTTGACCTCATCTTGTCAGAAAGGCATGCCCAACACTCACATCTGACCTCATCTTGTCAGAAAGGCCTAGCACTCACATCTGACCATGTGTAAACACATCACTCCAGAATGGCTCAGCACTTATATCCGACCATGTGCAAACACACCACATCGAAAAGGCTCAGCACTTACATCTGACCATGTTCGAAAACACCGCATCGAAAGGGCTCTCAGTCCTAGACTGAGGATTCCTGGTAACTGACTAGGTGCCTCCATTCTCCTAGAGAATGGAATCAACCCTTATATATGATCAAGTGGAAACACCTCCCTCAATCGCATCATAATGGCCATGCGCAAACATCTGATCATGTAAGACTACATCCTACAGTCATATCAGAATGACCCTCAGTCCTAGACTAAGTTTTACTGGTAACTGACCAAGTGCCTCCATTCCAAGAATGGCATTTAACCCTTACATCTGATCATGTAGGGACCAATCCTACAGTCACATCAGAATGGCTTATCACTCATATCTGACATGGAAGGAACCAAATCCTCTCACCATGATAGAATGGCTCAGCCCTTACATCTGACCATGGAAGGAACCTAATCCTCTCACCATGTCAGAATGGCTCTCGGTCTCATCATTTCCCCTTGGAGGGAACCTCGATCTGGAGAACACCAAGCTTCTCCCTGAAGTACTCAAACTTTAGTCTAGCCAATGGATTTGTTAATACATCAGCTATATGTTCCTCTATTGCCACATACTGGAGCTTCACTTCTCCTCTCTGCACCATATCCCTGATATAGTGATAGTTGATCTCGATATGCTTCGACTTGTCATGGAACACATGGTTCTCTGACAACTTCACACAACTCTGGTTGTCACAATATATACAAGTGGCATCCATCTGGAGATCAAATAAATCAGACAGTAGCTTTCTTAGCCACACTTCCTCGCAACTAGCTGAACAAGATGCAACATACTCTGCTTCAGCTGTACTCAGTGCCACACAAGATTTCTTCCTGCTAAACTAAGAGATCACACCTGATCCCATACTGAAACAACATCCTGAAGTGCTCTTCCTATAGATGACACTGCCAGCCCAATTTGAATCAACATAACCCTCCAATTTAATCTTCTAATTTTCCTCGTACTTGAGCCCATAGTCAACTGTACCCTTTAGGTACCTCAGAATATGCTTTACAGCAATCAAGTGAACATGTCTCGGATCTATCAAGAACTAGCTCAAGGTGTTCGCAGCAAAGAAAATATTTGGTCTCATGTTCGTCAGGTACATCAAGGACCCAATCATCTGACGATACATCGTAGCATCAACTGCTTCTGATGAAGCATTGCTCAATAACTTCAGGTTCAATGCCATAGGTTTGGCTATGGCCTTGCAGTCCATCATCCCAAATCTGTTTGGAATCTCTACTGCATACTTCTCTTGTCCAAGGAAGATTCCATATTCATTCTGCCACACCTCCATGCCTAGAAAATAGTGCATCGACACATAATAGGAGCATCACTAGTCTTTTGCCTTCAACCTTGAAGCAAAGGTTGGAATCCACTTTACTCTTAGTAAAGCCTAGAGTCATCAGTAATATATCCATCCTGTCATACCATGTCGAACCTCAAGATATTCTATAGTCACTCCCTCTGAAGCGTAGCATCATTCTTCCTCTGTCTTTCATACTCTATGCATTGAAACATTTTGTAATGGAGTGACAACTAGCTTCCTCTGCTACTAATATTCTATGTATCCATCTAGGATCATTGGATACCAAGATCCTCTATCTTGAACTTTTTCAAAATTTATTCTCACACCCATCTGTGAGCTTGACATCCTTTATCAACCTTGTAGCAAAGGTCCATATCTTCGTCAAGCTCCTCATGTATGTGTTATCCCATGGGTGTATTCTGATTTCATACAAGGCCTTCTTTCATTCGCACACATGATTCTTCCTGTCATGTGTATTTCTAGTGGCTGCAAATGTCTCTTTGTAGTCTATGCCTCATGCTACAAATCTTTCCTTGTGTCCCATGATGTTTCCTTCTACTGCATGATGGAAGTACGGACTTCTCTTCATGTATTGATATTGCATCCTAGACATCATTATTCTTGAACCTTTCTTCTTGGTTAATTCTTCATGTCTGGAAGGTTCTACCTCGATGTCTCTGCATTTGTCATATTATTCTCTATCTATCATCATTTGTTCTTAGGAACAAGTCTCATCCTTCTTTGCTTGTAGGAGATTATGTATGCAATCTTTCCTACAAGTCAAATGCATTTGTATGGTTAGAAACATTTCATAAGGAATATTCATAATGGAAAATTCTTATGCATGATCATGCAACTATTTTAGCCAATACAACATTCATCCATATCTCACAGAAACATTTTTAGATGCATTCCATCTCTACCAGGACAACATTGAGATTGTGCACTAATCCAATATGTTAGCAAAGAGGTTTCATTCTAGATAAGTAGCAATGGGGAGTTGTATAGCACCATGAGCTACTTACCCATTACATGCATATGAGTAGTATACTGTCATTAATGAAAACATTCTATCATGCATAATACATCAACTGAATATAAACAAATGCATAACAAAAACAATATCATGAAATGATAATTGAATACTTATCTTTATTTTTTTTGTGGGTAGACTCCTTCTTGATCCTTCTGCTTCATCATCTTCTTCATTCATAATAGCATTGTTTCTTATCCAAATGCTAAGATGGTGTTGCTGCCGCAACTGCCCTCCCCAGATTTACTCGTATTTAAATTCTGGGCCCCTCCTCATCTTTTTGCTTGGTTGGATCATTAAAATGCTTGAGCCTCTCAGGAGTTTCTTCTTTCGTTTTACTTTGAAGATGGGATACCAGCAAGTTTATTCATGCCATGTTCATTTTCAGTTAAGTTGTGGATTTCTGGCCATGAGCAAGTAGAATTTTGTTCTTCAGGGAAGCCTTCGCGAGGAAAATGACTTTGATTGTTAACGCTACTCAGATCTTTAAGTTTCTCAAAATCGGGCCTCTTTTTGCTGTTAGGTCGGAAGTTGCAAAGTCTCAGCCCCTCCGTCGTTGCGGCTCCAAGATCTTTCCTTCGCCCAATCTGAGTGTCGTCCGACGCCCGATTTATTTCAGCCTTTGAATCGCTTTCCTGTAGCCTCTCCTCAGCCGAAATTGCAGCTAGGTGATCGTTCCCGCGCACGATATGAGTGTCGTCCGGCGTTCGACTAAGTTTTCCCGTCTGCTTCGCTTATCCTCTAACTTTTCCCCTCTGCCGTTGTGGCTCCTAGAGTCTTCCGATGTCCGAAATTAAAAGCCGTCCGACGTCCGATTTATGGCATATCCCGCCTGCGTTTCGCTTGGCTGTGACTAGGGTCTCATCCAACATTGCGGCTGGCAGATCCTCTTGGCTCCCGAGCTCACTTTCTTCTGGATGCCAACTTGAATTTTCCTGCCAATAGACCCTTGGATATTTTTCCAGGCCCGTATGCGGCATGCTCGGCCGTTTTCTTGTGGAATGGTGGTTAATCAATAATATTTGTTGTTTTAACCACACTTGTGAATTGAATGCAGGCAGTTTCAAGAAGACCGGTCAATGTGCCACGATGAGAAGAAAACTAACCTGTTCGGTAGAGGTATGATTGAAACGATGCGAATGGAGGACGAAGTCCAGAACTGTGAGGGCGTGACCTCAGAAACGGATCAGTTACCAAGTGTTTCATGATCACATACTGAGAAAAGATCGGAATATGAAGCGTTGGAGAAACTGAAAGACCAGGCGTCTGAGGGGAAACGGAATGACTCAGTAGTTGTAGTTTAAATATTGGAAAGTAGGAAAGAGACAGGGATTTTTCCCCTGAAAAATTTTGTAAATGTTTGCTTGTAAGAGGAACTATTTCGTTTTGCAAAGGAAACTACAATTTTACCTGTTGGAGAGAGTGTAGAGTGGAATGTATCAATGCAACTCAATGAATAAGGTTGAAGAGGAACTATTTCATTTTCAGTCATGTTTCATTTACTGTAAGAATGTTTGATGTTCTGAATCTATGTTCTTGTTAAATGTTCTTCAGGAGTTTCTGGGATATTTTTCACTTTGAGTAATAAATGTTGTTATAAAATGATCGGCTATCTGGTTATTTGAATATTTGTAAGTGTTCATGTGTCTCGGAAGAAGTACAAGCTATTTTTGATTCTTCAGAATGCGTGTGCAAAATGTATTACTCACCCAAAACGATCACCTTGCTCCCTAGGGATAGATTAGATAGTTAGTTTATTTCTTATTGCGTCTGATTTGGTTGTTTGCGAGCATAAGACGAGAGGTAAGAACCTGCGCATCACGTTGTGACCACTCCCTACATCTAGATCGCCCTGCATTTAGTTAGGCACTTGCATTTCATTCCTTTAAGTCAAAAATACAAAAACTCGGTGGGCTGGGCCGTAACCGGTAAACCCTTTGTTTTGTTTCTTGACCTACGGTAGCCGGACCGCAAACCGGACAGATTCCCCATTCCAAACAGTCAGCGGTCTAGTTGGGAACGTTGATTGGGGAGAATCCCTTACTGTTGCCACCTGCGAATTTCCAGGCCTCAACAGTTTTGGCACTAGAAGGAGGGCCACCAGTGCATGGCTGGCCGAGGAAACCCGTTTTACCGAGATTATTCCGCTGGTTACAGTTCTGAAAGTAGTGGACCACGTAATCCAATTTCGGAAGAAGAAAACAGAGAACATCTATATCCTGTTCGCAACGAAATTGTTAACGAT
Source organism: Pseudotsuga menziesii (assembly GCA_001517045.1). Taxonomy (NCBI): domain Eukaryota; kingdom Viridiplantae; phylum Streptophyta; class Pinopsida; order Pinales; family Pinaceae; genus Pseudotsuga; species Pseudotsuga menziesii. Next base: position 59,378 of record LPNX011113012.1, read on the forward strand.
CTGAGAAGACATACCCATCCTTATGTGAAGAAGATTGGAGGGTTTCCAATCATCCACGAATTACCTAGAAGAGAGTACAAGAAGAAATACCATCCTATAGTGGAACATTCAGTGTTGGTTGGAGACTGGGAAGAACTTGTAGAGACTGCTTTGCAAGAAGTTGAGCTACCTTTGAATCAAGAAGGCCCAAAAACCCCTTACATTTCTCCTGTTCACACTCCTGTTGGTTCCCCTCCACACTCTCCACCTCAACTCATGGCCGGTCTTAACGCCAACCAACCCCCTCCTAATCCACCTAACCCACCGCCTGCGTGGAAATCCAGGTCACCCCTAAACCTGACTCCCCCTTTGCATCTCCTACCTCAAGCCTTTGAGAAGTTACTGCCTAAATTTGACCCCAATGAGAAGATCCTAGTGGATGATCATCTACAAAGTTTCTACTTGGAAATAGAAGGTCTGAGGGCTGGAGAACACGAAGATTTGGTGTGTATACTATTCCCGCATACCCTCAAAGGAGCTGCTGCATCTTGGTACTTTGGGTTTCCTGCTAATTCCATTCCGGATTGGGATACTTTCGAGATAATTTTCAGGAGTAAGTATGCAGTTCAAAAGACTCACACAGCCCTTATGAAAGGATTATGTGCACTAAAGAAAGAGAAAAAGGAGAAAGTGCACAGTTTCACACAAAGGTTCGCTGCATATCTTAAGAACTTTTCTGAAATAGACAAGCCTTCAGACAAAGTACTAATTGAGTACTATACTTCAGCTTTGGGTCTAGATTTGGCCATGTTTGCTAAAGGTAGGGCCAAGCCTACTTTGACAGAGACCTACGAAGAAGCAGAGGTGGTGGAAGCGGAAAGAGAAAGTATCGAAGACTATCCGAAACAATCGGGGGAAAGAGGAGAGAGAAGGAAAACTTTACTGTTCACTAAGCCTAAAGAGGAGAAAGCACCAGACTATGAGAGTATGGCCAAAATGATGCAAAAGCTGTCTAATAAGGTCATAGACTTGGAAAAAGAGAAGGAAACACAGAAGTTCTACAGACCTTATTATAAGAAAAGGGAGGAAAATAATCAGTCCCAACCTCCTCCTCACAATACTACGTCTATGAACCTGACAGAGATAGGGATGGAAAATTTATGCACCTTTCATCAGCATCCTCACTCTGAAAAGAGCTTCCCACAATGGATAAATTCAATGACGTTAGTTATGAATCAGATGTTGGATTCGAGACTAATGGAAGAAGATGATGATGAAAAGAAAGAAAATGCTACTTCTACTTCTACAAAGGAAAAGGAAGAAGAGACCATGGCTTTTTGTAGTTCGATCTCCCTACTCGATGTAGAAAAAGATATCACTAAAAAACACAAAGATGTCAGGGAGGCTAACGTGACAACCAGAAGTCAAGGGACGATTAGTGATGACAGTATCTTACTCCCAAAGATCAGAAGGCTGCAAAGAAACGTCAAGAAGAAATTTCAAGATAAATCCTTGACTGATAAGATTCCAGAATTCACTATTACCAGTCAGAATCATGAGCAGAACAGAATATTTCCCAAGCCAAATGAAGAGAAGGGGAGTGCTGATAAATCTTTGTCCATTAAACAGCAGCTTGAATATGACGTTGTTGAAGACTTAAAAAAGATAAAGGCAAACGTCCCGCTTTTTGAAATGTGCAAAGTACCTTAGCAAAAGGAGAAGCTGTTGAAAGCACTAGAAACATCAGAAGGGGAGCAACCTATTGTCAATCAACCTCTGGACGAAGAGGAAATTGGAGAAGCTAGCACTGGAGGTAATTCTAAAACTAAACAGCCACCTTTCCTCCTGACATTTGAAATTTTTAATCATAACGTTCACAATTGTCTAGTAGAATCAGGGGTGTCAATTAATGTTATGCCCGTATCAGTATGTAAGAAAATCAATGGGCAGTTTAAGCCAACCACATGGAGGGTGGTACAATTGGATAGGACCGACGTTAAGGTAATTGGTGAAATGGAGGACGTTCTAATTCGTCTATCATCAAATGAAAAAGTATGCCAAGTTATCAACATCGTGGTGGCTGATATACCAGACGCTTATGGCCTGGTCCTAAGCAGAGATTGCTCAGCTAAATTGAATGGATACTTTGCCTCAGATTGGTCACATCTATGGTTGCCATACAAAGGAATCCCCAATCAGATTAAGGTTTTGAGAGAGCCTTACATGAAGTACAATGTTACCCAACTGGATGAGAAGAATATACCAGTCGAACCTGTGTTAGGAAACTACTTTCTTGAACTGGAACCAGGGAACTATCAAGCGGAGGAGGCCAGTTACACATCTGACACCCAGCCTGAACTCCTTCGATTCTCGCAGGCTGATGAGTTTGATTGTAAAATAGTAGATTTACCAGTAGAAGTAGATTCTTTTTCAGTAGATAATGTTTCTTGGACTTTATTTTTTGACGGATCTAAAACTTTAGAAGGGTCAGGGGCAGGTTGCGTCCTCATTTATCCACAAAAAAATAAACACTTCTTGTCCTGTAGATTAGAGTTTGAATGTACTAACAATACGGCTGAGTATGAAGCACTGCTGCAGGGACTCAAAAAAGCGATTGAGCTAAAGGTTAGTAATTTAAAAGTTTTTGGGGACTCAGAAATAGTTGTAAAGCAGATAAGAAATCAAATACATTGTGTTTCCCCCCATTTGAAAGCTTACCAAAGTGAGGTATGGGAATTGCTTAAACGTTTTCATGCATTCAATATTGTTTCAATCCCAAGAATGAAAAATGCGGCTGCTGATCTTTTGGCCACATCAGCTGCCAGGCTAGTACCCACTAATAACAGATGGTCTATTGAATTACTTTTCAGGCCCTCCGTACCAGATATGATCACCAATCTGAGGGTGTTCGATGATGACCAGCAAATCATAGAATGTTTGACCAGCGAGGATGTATTCAAAGGAGCGATCATTGATGATGAAAAGCACCAATCCGAGATGAAATTTGACAATTTCGTCCCTAAAGGAGTTAGAACATTAGAGAATATGTTTGACTTGAATGAAAAATTCCGAAGACTCGCTAATGTAAAGACGCACAGCTCAACCCTGCAGTTCGAACTGATAAATTTGGGGACTAAGACGGATCCTAAGTTTGTGAACCTCGGCAAATGCTATTCACCTGCCAAAAGGGATAGGTTTGTCAGTCTGTTCAAGCAGTACAAAGATGTCTTTTCCTAGAATTATGCAGATTTGAAGACCTACGACACCAGCATTATCAAGCATATCATCCCTATTAAAACAGGTGTCAAGCCATATCAGCAGCCGTTAAGGAAGATGCACCCCAATTTGGAGCCACTGATTCAAAGCAAGGTAAAAAAACTGCTGGACGCTAGGATTATTTTTAAAATCTGGCATTCGGAGTGGGTGTCAAATTTGGTGCCAGTCGGGAAAAAGTCGGGAGAAATCAGACTGTGCGTGGACTTTAGAAACTTAAACCACGCCTCAGACAAAGACAACTATCCGATGCCTCCCATGGAGCAATTGCTACAGATGGTTTCTGGTTCTGAATTATTTTCATTGTTAGATGGATTCTCTAGCTACAACCAAGTGTTAGTGGCCGAGGAAGATAGATTAAAGACAACATTCAGAACTAAATGGGGAACTTTCGCATATAGAAGAATGCCTTTTGGACTGATTAATGCTGGCACGACATTTTAGAGAGCTATGGACATAGCTTTCCATGGACTAATTGGGCGAAGTGTGGTGGTCTACCTTGATGACATCACAATATTTTCGAAGAAAAGAGGGGAGCACGCGTTCCACCTAAAGCAAATTTTCGAGCGCTGTCGGAAGTATGGCATTTCCCTAAATCCTAAGAAGTGTGTATTTGTGGTCACAGAAGGCAAATTACTGGGGCATATAGTGTCAAAGAGAGGTATATCTATAGACCTAGAGAGAATCAAGGCCATTGAACAAATCCCTATGCCCCATAATAAAAAAGGAATGCAATCTTTCATGGCGACAATAAATTTCGTACGAAGGTTTGTGCCTAATTTTGCTCAGACTGTTAAGCCACTGCAGCAGATGGTCAAGCAAAATGCACAGTTTAAGTGGACTGAAACTGAAAAGACTGCATTCAACAAAATCAAGACTGATGTTGCCCATGCGCCCTCCCTGAAAAGTCCAGACTTTGATAAAGACTTCATTATGTACACATTTGCATCCGATGATTCATTGGCAGCCGTGCTTACACAAAAGGACGACGGAGGTGATGAATTCCCAATCTCTTTCATGAGCACTGGGCTTCAAGGGGCTGAATTAAACTACCCAACCATTGATAAGCAGGCTTACGCAGTATTTAAGGCAGTAAAGCTTTTCAGGACTTACATATTAAAAAATCGGACCAAAGTAATAGTCCCTTACCCAGCAGTAAGATCTCTTCTCATTCAGAAAGAGTTGGGAGAAAGAAGAGGCAACTGGGTAACAGCCCTTCAAGAATACGACCTCATATTCAAACCGGCTACTATAGTGAAAGGTCAAGGGCTATGCAAATTGATGACTGGAAGTAGAAATAATGAAGAACAAGCGTTGGAAGAGGAAGCCGAGCTGCATGTAATGGATGTATGCCCTCTGTTTACAACTCCTGAGTCCTGGTATAGGGACCTTGTGCATTACTTACAGTCAAGGATATTACCAGAACATTGGAATTCCAAACAAAGAAGAGCTCTGCATCTCAAATCATCCTCCTATCATCTTGTTGAAGGAGTGTTATTCAGAAAGAATTATGACGGGGTTCTTCTCAGATGTTTAGAAAAGGAGGACGCAAAGAAAGTAATGGCAGAATTACATGATGGTCCGGCTGGGGGACATTATTCGGGCGACACTACAGCCCACAAAATCCTTAGAGCCGGTTACTATTGGCCTACGCTCTTCAAGGATGCACATGCACATGTCAGAAAATGTGACATTTGTCAAAGGTGCGGTGGAAGACAGCCCAGGGCAGCAGCACCCCTAAAGCCTGTTATGATCACAGAACCATTTGAACAGTGGGGGCTGGACATTATTGGAGAAATAAAACCAAATTCTTCCCTGCTGTACAAGTACATTCTTACTGCGACTGATTATTTCACTCACTGGTTCGAAGCTATACCATTGCGCAAGATCAACGAGGACGAAGTCATCAGCTTCCTACAAGATCATATCATGACCAGGTTTGGAGTTCCAATTTCAGTAGTTTTTGATAATGCTAAGTACTTTTCATCAATTAAATTGACTGCATTTTCTCATGATAAAGGGATAAAATTACATTATTCTGCTAACTACTATCCACAAGGAAATGGCCTGGCTGAATCCTCCAATAAAAACCTCATTAGAATCCTGAAGAAGACCGTAATAGAAAAGCAGCGAAGTTGGCACTCAGCCTTACCCAATGCCCTGTGGGATGACAGAGTCACCCCCAAGTCTGCAATAGGAGTGTCACCCTATACCCTTGTGTATGGTAAAGAAGCTATCCTACCTCCCAATCTCATGCTACCAGCTTCCATGCTAGCCCAAGAGTCTAGGGGGTCAGAGGATGAAGTTCTACAAATAAGAATATATAATCTCCTGAAAGCAGAAGAGGCCAGATCCAAGGCTAGAGAACGTTTTAAACAACAGCAAGAGTCAATTAAGAGATGGTTTGACAAGCATAAAGCTGGGACAAAAGAATTTGAAATAGGAGACTTAGTCCTCAAATGGGACCACCCCCATGATGAGAAAGGAAAGCATACCAAATTCCAGTAGTTATGGGTAGGCCCTTTTCAGATTGTAGCCAAACTTGGCCCTGCTACTTATAAGCTGCAGGATTTACAGGGATGGGAGGAGAACTTGCCAGTTAATGGTTTGGTTCTCAACCCTTACTTTTCCTAAGTTTCTTTGATTTTTCTGCCTTGTATATAAATAAGATGTAGAGTTGTTTTTGAGTCATGCTTTCATTTTATTTAATTTTAGTTTTGATTTCAATAAGGGGATCGAACTTGCAGTTGTCTGGAGGAAATGAATGTTTTTTGGGGAATGGAAAACACGTTGAGTGTCAGCCTGTGTGTTGCTAAAAGAGTTCTTTCAGCCTAACAGTTTCCTCAAATAAAATGTCATGTGCATTGAAGTCCTACTTAACCCCTGTGAATTAAATCGGGTTCGAGAAGTCTGGAGTACTATGTCGGGGTTCCATCCATATCACATTTGAAATGTCAAAGGAGCAACAGTAAGGGACCCACGGAAAGGATCAGGGTGAATAGTGTATTAAATATAAATGATCCCATGCCAAGAGAAGAATGTCAAAAGGCGAATAAAGAGTCAGCCTTCTGTAAAAGCATCACAAATCAAAGCAGGTGCTAAATCATATTAAGTACTTAAGGCCAAAAGATCCTCTCCTTCCGTGAGCTAAAGCTTAAAATAGGCCACTCACACAAAAGGACACTATGGGATAGAGGATCCTGAATTAAAATTCAGTAAGAAAGGCGCACAGAAAGACTCAAATAAAGGGGACAAAAGTCCAAAATCACAAGAGTGTTAAAATGGTATGGGAACGAGGAACAAACAGATACTGCTGTTTATTATCTGCTGCGATCCTGTGGTGTCCACACTATTAACTACCTGAAGACAGAGGTAATAATAAAACTCATCCTCTGGCCCCAACAGAGTTATCCGGACTTGAAGGCTTCAGTTTCCACTTTCCCCAAATGGATCATCATCAATGATTAAGGTACGCACTTCTGTTGGTCGAGGAATCCATAAGGCTGGAAGAATTCATTAGAAACATTCTGGTTAAATAGTCTGTTGCTCAAAGTATGATCACCCAGAGATCTAGGTTCACCAGGAAATCGCCAGTTGTTGCTGCCGCAACTCCCCTCCCCAAATTTACTCGTATTTAAATTATGGGCCCCTCCTCATCTTTTTGCTTGGTTGGATCATTAAAATGCTTGAGCCTCTCAGGCGTTTCTTCTTTCGTTTTACTTTGAAGATGGGATACCAGCAGGTTTATTCATGCCATGTTCATTTTCAGTTAAGTTGTGGATTTCTGGCCGTGAGCAAGTAGAATTTTGTTCTTCAAGGCAACCTTCGCGAGGAAAACGACTTTGATTGTTAACACTGCTCAGATCTTTAAGTTTCCCAAAATTGGGCCTCTTTTTGCTGTTAGATCGCAAGCTGCAAAGTCTCAGCCCCTCCGCCGTTGCGGCTCCAAGATCTTTCCTTCGCCCGATCTGAGTGTCGTCTGATGCCCGATTTATTTCAGCCTTCGAATCGCTTGCCTGTAGCCTCTCCTCAGCCGCAGTTGCGGCTGGGGGATCGTTCCCGCGCACGATTTGAGTGTCGTCCAGCGTCCAACTAAGTTTTCCCGTTTGCTCCGCTTATCCTCTAATTTTTCCCCTCCGTCGTTGCAGCTCCTAGAGTCTTCCGGTGTCCAAAATTAAAAGCCGTCCAACATCCGATTTATGGCATATCCCGCCCGCGTTTCGCTTGGCCACAACTAGGGTCTCATCCGACGTTGTGGCTGGTAGATCCTCTTGGCTCCCGAGCTCACTTTCTTCTGGCTGCCGACTTGAATTTTCCCGCCAATAGACCCTTGGATATTTTTCCAGGCCCATATGCGGCATGCTCGGCCATTTTCTTGTGGAATGGTGGTTAATCGATAATATTTGTTGTTTTAACCACACTTGTGAATTGAATGCAGGCAGTTTCAAGAAGACCGGTCAATGTGCCACGATGAGAAGAAAACTAACCCATTCGGCAGAGGTATCATTGAAACGATGCAAATGGAGGACGAAGTCTAGAACTATGAGGGCGTGACCTCAGAAACGGATCAGTTACCAAGTGTTTCATGATCACATACTGAGAAAAGATCAGAATATGAAGCGTTGGAGAAACTGAAAGACCAAGCGTCTGAGGGGAAACGGAGCGACTCAGTAGTTGTAGTTTAAATATTGGAAAGTAGGAAAGAGACAGGGCTTTTTCCCTTGGAAAATTTTGTAAATGTTTGCTTGTAAGAGGAACTATTTCGTTTTGCAAAGGAAACTGCAATTTTACCTGTCGGAGAGAGTGTAGAGTGGAATGTATCAATGCAACTCAATGAATAAGGTTGAACAGGAACTATTTCGTTTTCAGCCGTGTTTCATTTACTGTAAGAATGTTTGATGTTCTGAATCTATGTTATTGTTAAATGTTCTTCAGGAGTTTCTGGGATATTTTTCACTTTGAGTAATAAATGTTGTTATAAAATGATTGGCTATCTGGTTATTTGAATTTATAAGTGTTCATGTGTCTCGGAAGAAGTACAAGCTATCTGTGATTCTTCAAAATGCGTGTGCAAAATGTATTACTCACCCAAAATGATCACCTTGCTCCCTAGGGATAGATTAGATAGTTAGTTTATTTCTTATTACGTCTGATTTGGTTGTTTGCGAGCATAAGACGAGAGGTAAGAACCTACGCATCACGTTGTGACCGCTCCCTGCATCTAGATCGTCCTGCATTTAGTTAGGCACTTGCATTTCATTCCTTTAAGTCAAAAATACAAAAACTCGGTGGGCCAGGCCGTAACCGGTAAACCCTTTGTTTTGTTTCTTGACCTACGGTAGCCGGACCGCAAACCGGACGGATTCCCCATTCCAAACAGTCAGCGGGCTAGTTGGGAACGTTGATTGGGGAGAATCCCTTACTGTTGCCACCTGCGAATTTCCAGGCCTCAACAGATGGATAAGAGGTTCTTTAAGAGTTGAGTTCTTCATATTCCTCATCGCTTGAGGGGTCTTCTTTGGATGGTGAGAGCTTGATCTTCCCATCTTCTTTTCTCTTACTATGAGTTGAGCATCTTCTTATGTGTGCTCTTCCCAGAATCTTTTTGAAAGTAATCACTTCTTTTTGGCACACATTCCTTGAATGAATGAATCCCATGATCCTGGGAGGCCATTCAAGGTGGCTATCACCACTTCTACATTCTCCACTTCTTCCACAACTTCAAGTTGTTCTTTGATTTGAGGAACCCTTGTAAAGTATGACTGTATGGTCTCTGCATTTTGGATATTCACATTCTTCAACTAGTTTCTTAAAGTCATATTCTGATCTATGTTCTTCCCTTCAAATAGCTTAGTCAAGGAATCAAACATCTTCGGTGTCTTTATGGAAGACACTTGTGGTACAAGTTGATCTGTGATTCAATCAGTAATGATCTTCTTGGCCTCGACCAAGTTCTCTTGGTGTAAGGCTTTTAGCCTCATCTCCCTCTGGAAATGGAACCTCTCTACTTATGTAGGTGTCCAATTAATTTTCTTCAGAGAGATCAAATACTTTCATGCTAGGAAGTTGTTAACTTAAAAAATCTTATCATCAAGCTGATCAGTTTGAAATGAGAACCTCAAATGAAAAAGATTAGATCTTACCGATACGAGATGTCTATCCTGGTTCCAGAGCTGGCTGATCTAGGGTTTGTCAGAGAAACCCTAATTTTCAAAACTTGGAATCTTCTAGATATGATTGGATAGAAATATATATCTCTTCAATTTTAGCTATCCAATGTACTCCTTTTCTAAAAACAGTGGAAGGAAGCTCCCGGAACAGGAAGCCCTAGTTTTCCAATTTCTTATACATAAATTCCTGTTACTGTTTCTATGGTATCTCTGAAATTACGACTCCACTGTGTCTAAAACTTCGCACTGAAGTAGCCTCGCATTTTACTATTCCAACCCCATAGGTTTCATCAGAATTGGTTTAACCAATTGGGAATTATTATTATTTTCCCAAGGTGACATGTTACGGGACTGTTCAGAATAGTGAAGTTGTACGGACTGCCACGTGTCACTGTTTCATATTCTAGGTATGAAACTTGAAACACAGAAATTAAAGTATGTGCCCTTTCTATAACATCTTCATAAATTTCATTTGGACCTTTGTATCCCAAGATATAGCAATTCTCCCCAGGTGTCCTATTTAGGGATGAATTCTCGAAGAGGCTAGAACCCTAACTTGGAGGGATCATATCTCCCATAATATAGAGAATATGAGGCTGAAATTTGGATACAGTGTACATCAGGATTTTTTATTTGAGCTATGCAATTTGAAGGACTTGAGCCTTCTCCAATCCCAAGATATAGTGAATGTACCAAAACCTATAAGTTTTAGTATTTAGGGTTTTTCTAGCTCAGGGTCAAACTAGCGTTTGACTTTCCTGGAGTTTCACCCAACCAAAAATATTGATCCAGGTCTCTAAAATTCAATTTTGATGAAGAGAGAAATCCTATGCTGGGATCACTCAAAAATTCCTCTGCTGTAGAAGGCCCTAATCTCCCATACCAAAATTTGAAAAATGCTTGGAATTGAATTCTGCTTCGACAGAAAGATGCACCTTTCAATGGAGAGTCAGCCTAGCATACTTTTGCTAAAGGATTGGGGAGAGAGACCCAAAAAGTAATAAGCCCTAGCTTCTATAGCTGCACAATGTCTTTTTCTCAGGTTAGCTCTGATTCCATGTTAGATTTTGTATCATTCAAGCTAGCATTATCTTAGGATCTTTAACTAAGAGAATAACATGCACAACAATAAACATAAGAGACAAGAGACACAAAGAATTTTCCTTGGGGAAACCATAAAGGAGAAAACCACGCAACTTCCTCAAAGATAGAATGAGCACCAATGGCAGTAGTAAAACCTAAAAATAGAAAAGATGATATCCATAGCTTGTTCTCTCTCTCAGCCTTGAGAGAGCTTCTCCTCTCTCACTCATGCACCCCAATGAGTGAGTGTGTGTGTGATAAATAGAGAGGTTCACTCTCTATTTATATTCTTTTGTTCACTTGAAACCCACTCCAACATGTTGGCCTCACTTAACAATTACTTACTAGAGCTAACATCTCTAGGAGTGTCTAATGACCCTAGTGCCCCACAACTTGTGGGTAATTTTCCTCCTCTGACAAACAAAGAGGGTTATCCTTAACACAATGGTGGGGACTATTTCCTCAACTTATAATGACTCACCTAGGGTCGACTTCTCTAGGAGAGTCTAATAACCCTAGGGGCCCACAACTGCGGGGAATTTAACCCTTGACAAATAGGAGGGTTACCCACAATGACTTTACATGACTTGTTACATTATAGAAACTCTTGATCAGAACATCAACGCAAGACATGACTCAATTACATTACAAACACGTCTCGAAATAAACATTGGGGTATATTACATAAGATATACAAGTGAATACGTTCTGAAGTTACAATTACATCAACAACAACTGCTCTTCCAATGGTCTTTCCACCATGGATAACATCTATCGATAAGGCTACATGATATGGTAGGCAAATGTTGACATCAAACAAATTAAATTTAGCCATGAGAATCGATGAGTCCATACTACCTAAGGATACTAAGAGTCCATTCCACTGGGTGAGACAACTCTGTAACACCTCTAAAGTCGACATTGCACAAGGATTTTGGGCTAAGTCTTCAACTATGGAGTAGTTTGTTGCAGCCCTAGCATTAGGATTATCCAAGGTCTTCTTAAAGACACCTTTTGGTATCTTGGGCATAATTTTGGCAGGTTTCTCAATCGTGAGAGGGTTAGAAGTTTCACCTATTGACTTACCCTTCTTCAAGGTCTCTTTTTCATAGTTCTTATTCCTGGTATATAGTAAAGTTTGGGATCGAACCATGTTGATATAATTGGGGTCAGGGGAATTTGGGGTGCCCCCTACTGTATTTGAAGCTGAAACTGAATTATGCCCTTGGGGAAAAGGATCCTTTAGGACAGCCAGTTGTTGATCTTTTAACAGCTTCTAAGTTTGTTCCATAAGGGAACAAAGATGGGTGAGGTGATCTTCATGGCACAACTTACATGGGAATTTCACCTTCTTCTTTTCCTTTTGCCCCCGTCAGCATTGTTTACGGATTTTTGCTTGTTTTGGTTTCCCTCCCCTTTCTTTCCTCTCTTCTTTTTTCCCACCGGGCTTCTGATTGCCCTTCTGAGAGGTTTATGCAAAAAAAAATTCATTTTGGGGTGAAGGGGCAGCCTTTGCTGCCTCCACCATAGAATGTTTGACGGACAGTTGATGGAGATGTTTGGCCAAAGATTCTACAATGGTAGAATTCATGGAACCAACCACACCATCGGCATGGGGTCTAGGCGTAGGTTTCTCTGCATCGTGTGTTGTCCTCGATGCCTCAGGGATAATCTCATATAATATCCTAGATTGAGAATATATCAAATCTAGTTACTGGGCTGTGAGGATAGCTTCTTCCTCATTCGTCACTCCTAAAGTAGATACATCCTTAGATATATAAGGCAATAGGGATTTAAGGAACCATTATAAAAAGAACTCAGGAGGAATAGTGGCTTTAATAAGGCTCTTCCACCTCCTCCACTCTTGGATGTGATCCGAGATATGGGTGGCCTTGTTCTGGAAGAAGGTAGACAACAAGTCCGTTCTGAAATCATATCGGACAAGAAGCTGGAAGTGACTAAGGAAAGCGTTAGCCAAGTCCCAAAAACTACTAAACGCAACAGAAGGCAACTCAATGTACCATTTTGCTGCAATACTCGTCAAAGTTCTTTGGAACAGCCTCAACTAAAATGAATCCTTGTTCAGTGAGTTAAAAGAGAACCATAAATGGAAAGTGGTGGCATGAGCTCCAGGATCGTCACCAACTTTGCCTTCAAATTTTGGGATATCCGAGGGCAGCTTGGTAGGGACGGGTGGCCAGGAGGGATCATGTCTCATCAAGTCATTCATCAGTTTAGACAAATCTGGCCAGTTTAACGTTTCCAGGAAAGGAATCTTAGGTCTAACCGGAGCACTAAAAGTATCAGTTTGGGGATTAGAGGGACTTGCCCCCATATTCCCATATGTGAAAGTGGGGTTTCCCCCTGCTACTGATTATGAAGTGGATGGGTTTCTTTGGAAAGGATTCCATCCATAAGCCACAGGATTGTTTGTGTAAGGTGCAGTATAAGAGTTTTTGGCTGCCCTAGTTGAAATTGGGGTTTGAAATACAAGATCAAGTATCCCTCTGCTAAAAAGTGAAAAGGGAGAGCTCATGAATGGAGCAGAAACCAGAGTTTTGAAAACCTTTACAATAAGGGTTAGTGTTTCCGAACTGCACCCCTACATATGAGGGTGTGGGGCCTACATATGGAGTGGATGAGGGAATGTGCCCCCCATTCCAAGGAAATCCTTGGACAAAAGTTGAGGATCCTATAGGACCACTCTGGGCAGTGTGTGTGAATGAAGTAGGAACTGTAGTTACACTAGGAATCCTAGTGACCATACCACCAGAAGCACCTGCTAGACTTGTGGGAGTCGATGGTTGAACCACTCGACTCACTGGAGTTAAAGGCGTAGTAGGTATACTGGATCTAGGGGCACCTACTGAGGGAGGTAGAACCCCTTCAACTGGAGCGACTCAGGTGGAAATAAAAGAACTTTCACCTACAGTAAACATTATTCTTCCCACAGGGAAACCAATCACGGGTTGATCAAAAGGACGAACCTGAACAATCAAAGGATCGTTTAAGTCAATCAGAGGTGTATTAAAATTCCTTGCAAACTCGTTAGCCTGCAATTTTTCCATCTCAACTATGTTTAAATTGAAACGGTTTGCCCTAAGTTCTAGTTGACCTAGAACTTCACTAACTCCTATTGGTTCAAAAGAACCGTCTGTGTCCAATCTTCGTCTTTGAGGGGGAAGTGGAGGTTCCAATGTAATAAGCGAAGGAATGTTTTGCAACCTTCGTGACCTTTTGATAGGTTGGTCCTCCATGGTTTTAAATTTGACTTTTCAAACCCTAAGGTTGGCTAAAAACACAGACAAACCACAGAGCAATCACCACAAAAATTCCTAAAGTCTCAACAATCACAGGGGGTCCAAGATATGCTTTCCCGAAGAAAGTTGAGAGACAATTTCTTGGCATCCTTGAAGAGGTTCTTAGGCACAAGTAGAGGAATCCCACTACCCTCATACACTTTCAACAAGGGTTACCTTCCAAGCCCGTCCAAGGTGAACCATAAATAGCCTTCTAGTTTACCTGTGCATAAACCCTAGATGTCAAGAGACTAGAGGCTACCTTAACTATACCAATAGTCTAGGGGGACAGTCACAAGCCTGATTCATACACATGGGTAGGCTAGCTGAGCCCGAAACTCTGTCTAGGACAGAATCCCCAAATGCATGAAAACCTTGGTCTACGTTTTGACAAGGAATCTGAGGGTTATCTCCTCAGTCCAATGCCTCCACACGGCCTCGTGCTTAACTCCCGTTTGAGAGGAGCTTGCCAGATACTATCGATAAATAGAAGGATTTACCAATTAATTAGCCCACTATGTCTGAATTTAAGTACTTATGGGGATTTTACACTTCCTATCCCACAAGTCTAGCCTAAGCTAGTAGGTGTATGGCACTATAAAATAAAAATTACTAATAAATTTTAATTATGGCGTTCATTTTAAGGGTTGTTTTTACTTGGAAGGAAAGTGGAGTGAAATACTATGATGTTATTGACTCGATAAGAAATGTAAAAAACAAGTGTATAAATCAATTCCAAAGCAAAATATCACTACTTAAAACAAACTTCTCTTTTTCTTTTCTTTTTTGTAAATATAAACTAATGAAAATGCAACTAAGGAAGAGAAAACTAAGACTTATTTTTGTAATTTTTGAGATTTTATTTAAAAATTGAAAGTAAAACTACCATATGCAATTCGAATGCAAATGTTTCCAATGCTTTTCTTTTCACTTTTCAAATCCCTCAAAGATTACTATGCACCTAAATGCAAAAATTCTTGAGTATGCTTAAATAATCTAACTATACAAAGTAAGCAAAATGAAGTAAAGCAGATTTATAAAAACCAAAGATCAACCACCTAAGGAAGACTTGGAAAACACCCATCTTGGGAGGATACAATGAATGGAAATCACTAAAATCAATTAAAGGCAAGTGACAAACCAACATTATTTGGAAATAGAATGGGACAGATGGTATCTAGAACCCTGATCACTGATTCAGACAACTAGCACTTGGGCCTATCACCCAACAGTCAAATCCACTTCAAATTGCTAAAAGAAAGACAATCCAAGCAATAGAAACTCAAGGATTACCAAAAATCATGAAGTATGGTTAACAGGGCTATCAAACCTATAGTGCAATGCAGTACTAAAGACCACTAAGCAAGAAAAAATCCACAAAAGGACAGGGACAAGCAACCCAACCCCAAAAATTTTGTTGCTCAGACTTGTACGCAACTGTTCACAAGAGCAACCCGTGTACTGTACGCGACTGTCTAATATAGCAACCTGCGTACAAAGACCTCTATACGTGACTGTGTAGCACAGCAACCCGCGTACAGGAGTAAAATTTTTCAACAAAAGAAAAAATTATAAAGGTCTTCAAACACCACTATAAGTCTAAACCAAGACACAACACCACACACCGATTCAAAGCAAAGACTAGGCAAGGATCTACAGAGTTAACCCACAGCAGGCTGGGCTCCCCAGCAAAGTCGCCAGTTCTATTGTTCAGGATTAAACACCCTTCTTACCTAGGGTCTTGGGTTACCAGCTTACTTCTAAACTTGCAGACAATTAGCTTTAGTAAAGTACAAAAAGGAAATAGGAAGAAATATTGCACTCACCCAATTACCGATGATTGATCCAAGCTTGATCTTCTTCCATTCTGATTCTCTCCAAAGATTTCAGGGATGAACCTCCTTCACCTGCAAAGAGAAAATTATCCAAGTACAATCTTATGTATTTATATATGACAGGTTAGATAAACAATATATATAGTTCTTAATCAAATATATTCATCAACCATAATACATGAAAAAGACTCAACACAATGTTGGAAGAAGAATTCTCTTTATTAACAATCAGTGAATGAGATAAGTGTACAACCCAACGCCTGAGACAAGGACTCCTCTACAACCAAAGGACTCTGAGTTCTACTGCTCCAAGACTTCTAAAGATATACCACTAGCATAACTTTTCTCTCCAAAATTTATTGATTAATGCCCTCCCCAAGGCCTCTATTTATACTTTGGGAGATAGAGTGGTTTCGAAGGTTGAGGTTGACATAGTTGGGGTAGTTAATGATTAGGGCCCAGATAATATCCATTAATCGTGATTTATATTTTTTAATGTCGAATGGAGATGTACATGACTATTAATATAGGCAACCCGTGTATGACATGCAAGTTTCTTAAAGGAAACCTGCATATGCTGATGTACATGAGTTGTAATGGAGATAGTCGTGTACAGTACGAGAGTTGTCAATGGGAATAGTAGCGTACGTACATGAGTTTCAATGAAGATAATCACGTATGCCAATCAACACTTAGAAAAATAATATGGTAGGCTGGTTGAAGGATAAATGCATCTCATGTCATGCCCATCTATAGTGTTTTGGCAAACTTCAATCCTAAAATGTCCTTTTGTGTACCAACATAACGAATGTCAGCGCTCGAACAGAGAAGTGCCATTTGGGTTGATAACAATGACCGACAAGAAGAAAGTGTTAATGAAGAAGTATCACTGATGGAAGAAGATTTGTGGATAGAGTATGGTGAAGATCTCCAAATTGATATACCCTAAAGAATTATACCTCATTCGTCATTGTTTAATTCATGTCCCAAAATGATTTTTAATTGTTTTAAAGCTAATATTTAGGGTAGATGGTTAACTTGAAATGGATAAGAATAATTTAACCATCTCAGAAAGGGTTTTTAATGGTTTATAAAGACAAAATTTTCAGCCATAGGGTTTTTAGCCATCAGGCAGAGCACGCGACGACACTCTGTCAAGTTGGGACAGAGGCATCATAGGCGCTTTGTCCACAACCGAAAGGCTATCGGTGCTCTGCGAGCCAAAGAAAATAGCGTTTTCGGTGCTCTGTGGGAAAAGGGTAGCAATTCTGTTGTTCCCTTATGAAAAAGAACACGAACCCTAATCCATCAAAAAACCAATTTTTTATGCTTTTTATCTTCCTTCAAAATTTGTCATTTTAAATGATTTCCTCTTTTCAACCATGGAGTGATTTCTAATTATGAATTCGGTGTGTTATAGGTGCATCATGGTGATTTGGAAGGAAAGGGAACATGAAGTTCCAAACCCCTAGGCTGCCAATGATCCAGCCATTATTGAGGCTCTATTGAATTATGGGCTTCTGAAATACTTTCGGGTACCCAATATGAAAGCACATATCCGATTGCTAGAGTATATCATAGGGATGTGGGATCCCGATCAGCAGCATTTTGTGGTGGGGATCCATATCTTACCCATAGAGATTGAGGGTATCTATTTTCTAACCGGATTGTCCATGAGGGGAATCCTAGTAGCTCTATCTAGGGCACGAGGAGGAGAGACCTCCTTGGATGATATTATCAACTAGTACTGCGCACTGGGTACTGAGTCTCAATCCAGGAAGCTAGGGATCAAGTCCATAGTATATCTCCCCTTGAGGATAGTGGTATACACTATTGAAAAGGTGGTGGGAACTAGGTCTTCCCACCTTACTACTAGATCACATATGTTATATGCTTTGTAGTGTATGGAACCCTTCATCCTCAACTGGTGTGGGGGCATGCTGGTATGTCTGAAAATTAGTTAAACAAATGGAAGAGAGGAACACTGAAGCAGTTTGGCTACGAAGCGGTGATAGTGTCTTTTATCTTACAGCGGGTGCCTCATATGAGACCACAGGTGACTATTACTAGGCTTGAGCCTAAGGATCCTAGGATGATTGCATGGATTACAACCATGCCAGGCCTTAGTGATGGAGGACCCAAATTCATCTATGGATCTGTCTTCTTTCGCTGGTTCAGAAACCAATTACTCATGGTTGAGGACTATGCCTATAAGGGGGACAATTTCCGTGATTACCCGGATCTTGCCTTACCTAAGGGAAAAGTATGGGACGACCAAGGTAAGAAAAGACATTATCCACTTGTGGTTTTAATTTTTGTATTTTATTTCATTTTTATTTTGTATTACTGCGATAAGTGAAAATGTTTCCATGTAGACATTGGTTCTGTACGTCCAGTCTGGATGTCACCTATTGCTAGGCGAGCTGGTAATAGAGACATAATGCTATATCACTCCGAAGTTGATGAAGAGCTCAGAGATATAGAGGAAAACCTACAGCATTTGACTGTCAGTATCCCTGATATGACTACTGATGAGGTTCCTAGGTGTTATCAGCTCTATACTGCAGGTGTTTCTGCGCAGTTTTCTAGGCTACTCCGTAGAGTGGCCGAAGCCATTGCATGCTATCATGAACATCATGAGTATTAGCTTGATTTGATCTCCACTTTTTGTATATGTACTACTGAAATATTCAAAGCTTCATATTTTTCCCTATGTATATGTGTATTTGGAACTTTTTACAGCCTTGCTCTTTGAGGGCACTGAAAGCTAGAGATGCTTCAGTCCAATTTTGTATCTCGGTGCTACGGTTTTTGTATATGACAAACTTTTATATTTACAGTTGTGTGTGCGACAAATGTGATGTGTGACATGATTATCTACTTATGAATTTACATGTATACTGTTTATGTTTCAAATGGCCTTTTTATGTATGAGCAATATGCCAATCTAAGGCATAATTAGCTAGGGAATCTACCACAGCATTTAAATGTCTCAGAATGTGTTGATATGTAACTTACTCAAAAGACCTCTCTAACAACCTAACTCTTTGAAAAGTATGAAGAAGCAGGGGATTTCGAATGGCTCAGACTTGATTAAGCTGTTGAACAACTAGTTCAGAGTCTAAGTAAACCCTAATTTCCCTTATATCATTAGCTGGGGCTTCTGTCAACAATCCAATCATGGCTTGGTATTTTGCCATATTGTTGGTGGAGGGACCTAAAAGAACACCCCTTGAAATCACCAACTCACTTGTAGGAGAGTACATAACCCAGGCCACTGATGCAATATTAAGTGTATATCGGTTAGCACCATCAGCAAAATCAGTGAAGGAAGTTATCTGTCCATCAGAAAAAATACATACACAAGTAGGTTTTTATGAAAAACACATTTTAAATCACACAAAAGACACACCTCTCAAAGCTGAGACACACATCAAACTATAAACAATATTTACAAAGGCCCTATGCTAGATGACCTAGGCATAGTATCTTTTAAGGTAGAGCCCATTTCGAGGCTCTAAGAAAGGTATCCCATCATAATCAACCAAATCATATGCCCCTTTCTCTAAAACACGACTAACAATGTAAGGTCCATGCCACATAGACTCAAATTTTCCTACCCCCAGCTTGTCATGCTTTTGGTCATAAGTCCAGACTAGGTCGCCTTCATTGAAGGAACGGGGTTGAACAGTCCTGTCATATTGAACTTTCATTCTTCACTTATGTGCCTCATTAGCTAAAGCAAAATCGCATTGAGTTTCATCAAGTTTGTTTAGATACAGGAATCTTTCTTTGTCTATAGTAGTATTGGGAAATAGTTCCACAGCAAGTTTTAAAGAAGGGATCTCACACTCTATCGATAGAGTTGCTTCCAGCCCATAAACTAGTTGGAAAGGTGTAAAATCGGTGGAATTTTTAACTCTATTCTTATTGGCCCAGAGTGCCGAGAAAAGCTGTAAATGCCAATTTGACTTGGCTTTCCCTACCATTCGTTGAACCATTTTTTTAATACTTTGTTTATAGCTTCAACCTGGCCATTGGCCTAAGGATAGTAAGGTGTAGAGTTATCGTGATGACACCCTAATTTTTCACTGAGCTCGGCCATAAAAAAAAATTTGAAAATGTGATACATGATCGGTCATGATGGCCCTAGGAATCTTGAATCTAGAAATGATATGATTGAATAAGAATAGTGAAGCAATATTACCATCTTTGGCATATGTGGGCATAGCCTCAGCCCATTTTCTGAAATAGTCCACAGCCATAATAATGTAGCCATGCCCCCTGGCTGAGGTAGGTCTACAGTGCACGAAGTCTATGCCCCATTTTGCAAAGGGGCCAATTGCTACAATGGGATGGAGCGGAGCTAGATGTGTGTGTTTCTTTGAAGTGAACATTTGACATGGTGGGAATTTCTTGACTATTTAAATGCAATCTATGAAAATAGAGGGCCAGAAATACCCTGTACGCAAGATTTTTTGGGCAGTAGACAACCCAGATAGATGACTGCCACAAGCTCCAGCGTGGCAACTATTTAGAATGATCTCAGTCTCCTCATGTGTAAGGCAACATCGTAATATGGATTCAACACCACAGTGGTATAGGGTATCATTCAATATAAGATAGCTTTTGGCCTGGTGGCGAACACGACGACATTTATCTTAAGAAGCAGTGGGCTGGTATTGTAAGGTCTAAAGATACAAAATGATGTCTCCGTACCATGGATCGGTCGTACTAATGAGAAACAATGATTCATTGGGAAATTAATCGAAGGGCTCTGTATCCCTTGTAGTACAGTGAAGGTCGCATATAAGCTCTACAAAAACAAGAGACTTCTTAGAAGTTCTCTTCGCAAATTCTAACTCAAATTCCTGGAGAATCACAATCCAACGTGAGTATGTTCACCCAAGCACTTGCCGTGTAAGAACGTAGTACATGGGGTTGGAATATGTGTAAACAATGGTGGTGTGGAGCAAAATATATTGACAAAACTTCTAGATCATGATGACCATGGCCAAAGCAAGTTTCTCCACATGTGAATATCAAGTTTTAAAGTCTAGAAGACTCTTACTCACGTAATAAATCGCATGTCCCTAGTCATGTTCATCTGTTTGAATAAGGACCATGCCTATGGTAAACAAGGATGCAGCCACATACAAGGAATAGTCCTTAGCATAATCAGGTGGTGGCAACACCGGTGCATGGGTAAGTGCATGTTTAAGATTATCAAACACATGTTGCACGAAATTATCCCAGAAGAAAGGGGTGTATTTTTTGAGCAACCTCATGAAACCATGTGTCCTTTCTGCATAATTGTAGACGAAACGACGTAGAAATTTTTCCTTCCCTTGCAAAATTTGGAGTTCAGTTATTTTCAAGGGAGAAGGTGGGGCTAAGATAACTTCAATTTTCAAGGGATCTATGTGGATTCCATCTTTAGAAACAATAAAACCAAGAAGTTGTCCATCTTCTACACAAAAAACACATTTATGGGGATTTAGACGAATATTAAAATGACAACATCGAAGAAAAATGGCTCTTAGATGATCGACATGAATATCTTGCTACTTGGAATAAGCAGGTAGGTCATCAAGATAAGGTTCCACAACATGTTTAATGTCATGAAAAGCATATGACATAGCGCGTTGGAATGTTGCGTCAGCGTTCTTTAAACCGAAAGGCAGTTTACGATAAGCAAAATTCCCCCAAGGGAAAATAAATGTTGTCTTGTGTTGGTCTGACAGGAGAATCTTAATCTGATTGTAGCCGAAGAAGCCATCCATGAAGGAAAAAATAACATTTTCAGCACAGTTGTCGATTATATGATCAATATAGGGAGTGGGAAAGTTGTCTTGTGGACAAGCTCTATATAAATCCCTAAAGTTGATGCAAACCCTAATAGTGCCATGTTTTTTGTTCACAGGAGCTATGTTGGACACCCATTCAGTTAACGATATGGGGTAAATGAAACTAGCCTTGAAAAGTTTCTCAACTTTTTCCTTAATTGCGGCTGCTTTTCGTGGATGGACCTGTCGTAGTTTCTGGCGGACGGACTTGGCATCAGGGTAAGTTTTTATCTCATGGAAAACGATAAAGGGATCAATCCAGGGAATTTCTCCATATTTCCATGTGAAGACATCCCTAAAATCCTTGAATAGGGTCGTGTATGATTGAAACTCTTCAGGTGAATAGTTTTGACCTATGAAAATGTTCTCGAAAATACCTGGTTTCACTGATATGTCCACAGGCATAGTTTTTGTAATATTACACAAATTTCCTTTAGAATCGACACTACAAGTGAGGATCAGGGACTGAGGGTTGGTGACTATATCAGATGAAACCGTGGAGGTGAAGTGGTCTTCTACAATATGGCAAGGGGGAAGGAAAGAACATCGATCATGATGGTCTTTCCAAGGCATCTCCTCTAATGACATAACTTCCATAATAGATTCATCTGTAGGAAGTGTGTGTGAAATATAATCTAGAGATTGGGGGGTTTGTCGAGCCAGTACAACATGTGATAATGGTCTAAGGCCATCAACAAATGGTCATTGATGGTGGGATCACTAGTGTCTTGGATTGCATTGTAAATTTACTCGAAAGGGGAAAAGGATGTTGATTCATCAGCAATTTCTTTTCCTTTGTCTATATGAGAGGTAGAAATCATGTTAATAGATGCAGTTTGTGAAGCATGAGGAGGATTTGATAACTGAAAGACTCCCATTAATGAAGAGTCTTTGATAAGGCCTACTCCAATGTCCTTATACTGCAAGGTATTCAGGAGTGGAACGCTATTTTCATCATTTGTAATGGCACTAGGGGTGATGAAATCTAACTGATCAATAGTGACAATCTTACCTTGGAATGGGCACTAGACGATCTGAAAAATGGTCGATGCTACAGCTTGCATAGCATAAAACCAGCTACAACCTAGGAGTAAGTTTTAATAAAAAGGAGAGTCAACAACTTCAATGTTAATGGAGACTAAATTTCCCCCTAGTTCAACATGGATGGTAGGTAGTAATCCATAAGGTTGTAAGCCACGAGCATCAAAATCCTTGAGGTTGGTAGGTGAACAGTTGATTTCTAGAGAACCAATGGCTCTCCAACAAGATAAATACATGACTGATGTAGAGGCACCCTCGTCCAAAATGGTACGGTGGATAGGCTTTCTGGAAATTTTAGTAGCTATCTGGAAAGCCAATTAATGTGAGAGTCTCGTCTTGAAATCATCCAGTTTGAAAGTGTTAAATTACTATTCTCAAGATCCATGGCTCCAAGAGCAGTAAGCAAGTTTTTTCGTTGGGTTGGGCAGGTTTGAGGTACCTCTAAAGCCGACATAGCATAGGGTGCTTAAGCAAAATCTTCAACAATATTATAATATTGGGCGGCACAAGTGTTAGGATTGATTATGGACTTGCGTAGAGTACCCTTTGGTGGGTGAAAAATTGCTTCTGGAATGGGTTTTTCAATGTGAAGACCATTATTAGGAGGAGGTGTAGAAGCTGAGGGTTTTTCAAGTGGAGTATCATCAAATTTCTTTTCTAGATGAGATTCATAACTATGTGATCTTTTGTTTAAGTTAAACGTTTCGCTATACATCATTCTAACTTCATCAGTAGATGAAGATGACCCATGCAAGAATTAATGATCAATTAATTGTTGTTGGGTGAGGAAAGGATCTTTAAGAACTACAGGGGTGGGTGATATTTTCAAAAATTTACTAACTTCCTCGCAACGAGGACATTCCTTAGTGAAATGATCCCCCCCACATATTAAACAATGATATTTTACTTTTCTTTTATTCTTTGAATCAGCACCTGAATTTTGTGGTTTATTACCCTCCTGTTGGTTATCAAGTTTTTTCAATTTATTTTTTCCTTTCTTCTTTCCACCGGAAGATTCAGCGGTTTGAACTGCATTTACTTCAGTAGAAACAACAAGAGGGGGTGCAGTTTTTGAAGGTGGACTTGTTGGTGAGGCGGTTTGATTTTTATTCTTAGAAGATTTTGCCATTGTTTGTGTCTAGACTGAACCAAGTATGCCATTAGTGGGTGTTTCATTTGCGAGTCTTGATAGATCAGTTGTGGGTCGAGGAGCATGAGGAATCAAATCATACAAATTGCCTGATTGGGAATAAACCAAATCAAGGTACTGAGCATGGCTAATAGCCTGCTCCTTGGTAACAACGCCTCCCATGGAAACATCTCTAGCAATGGGCAGAAGTAAAGACTTTGTAAAACAATCAGCGAGTAAATGATCGGGAATAGGGGCCTTAATTAACCTTCTTCTTCTTCTCCATTCATGAATATGATCACAGATGTGTGTTGATGTAGTTTAGCGAAGCGAGGTCAATAGGTCTGTACCTATTTCATATCGGATTGGCAATTGAAAGTGTGTTAAAAATTCCATTGCTAAGGCATTGAAATCCCAAAAATAGTGTTGTGGTAACTCGATGTACCACTTTGCATCAATACCAGTGAGGGTTATTTGAAAAATCCATAGATGGATTGAGTCGTCCATCAAAGAATTGGATGAACAACATAGGTGAAATGTCATCACATGGTTTTTTGGATCCTCACCAGGTTTGTCGTCAAACCTGGGTATATCTGAAGGCATCTTTACAGGAATGGTAGGCCAAGAGGGGTCATGATGGATTGGGTCATTTATCAATCTTGACAAGTCTGGTAGATCTAAAGTAGCCAGTAATGACAGTTGTTGATTTGCTTGCACATACTGGTAGTACTGGTATGGCATTTGTTGACCAGTAGGACCATATGAATATTGATAGATGGGTATGGATGATGCCCTCGAAGCTTGTTTAAAAGGTTGTTGATTTCTAGAATTTCCATGGGGAGGTGCGCCACTCGAGGGAGGCGGTCCTCCGGAAGTTGGTGGTGGTCGGAAATTTTGTTATCAAGAATTATCAATCAGTACAGACATTGTTTGTTCCTCTGCAATGTAAATAAAAAATATAGAACAAAAAGACACAGTAACATATCCTTCCCTTAAACAATAAAATTAACTAACATGAAATACAATATACCTCAACCTTGGATCCCTTTGTCTTTTCTCCAAAATTCCTTGCAATGGTTTAGTATCTGCAAAACAGATCAAAAGACAAACAAACAAGATGGGAGCATCATGATAAATTGATTATTCATAACAGTGATCAAGGAATCTGATAATATCTAATTAAAATCAATACATCAAATATAGGAAAGGGAAATGTCTTTGTATTAATTAGGAAAGAGAAAGAAGTAAAACCAAAAATCCTTGATGTCGATGGCTTCAATCTCTACAAGAATGTCTACAATCTTCTATAGCTATGAAGATATCTCCAACCATAATCCAAATCTACCTTGCCTTTGATTCAGACTTCAAACCAACAACATATGGGTGATTTTTCTAGCCTCCTCTACTCTCATCATGAAGGCTTCATTTATAGGCCTAGAACTCATGAGATGACTTGGAAAATGGATAAAATGTGATCCCTACAGGTGAGAGAAGTGAATTCCACCTCTCCCAAGTGTGTAGGAAATGACTCCAAGAAGGTTTCCTCCTAGAAGCTTCCAGAACCTTCTTTTTCCCATTTTTGGACCATTAGCTCTCCTTGTAGAAATGACAAAGGTGTCAACCCAGGGTTTTTGTCAAAGAAAGAGGGTGACAACACTTATGTGCCCCCTGTGAGGAGAACCGTTGACACTCTGTGTAAAAATCATAAAGGTGCTGACCCTTTAAGGTATGGAAAAATATGACCAAGGAAACTCAAGTCAGGTTTTCTGGGAGGTTGAAAGGAAATGTGAAATTCCCATGAAGGTTGATAGGAAATGTGGGATTTCTAGGTGCAACAATAGATGCAAATGTAAATTATATCAATTCAATGTATTCAATTCAAGATATATGGAATTAGTAGCAAGGTCATCTAGTAGCACTTTAGCATACAAGAGATCATTAGTCGTGTAACAATATACAATTCAATTGCAGTATTTAACCAACCAATAACCTTACATTCAAGTATGAGGACTCATATAAATATAGCAGCAATAATACAGTATGACAATCTAATTATGAAAATTTTATAGCAGCAATGAAGGTTACTAATTTAAGGTGTATAAGAGTTTTAGTTTTGCATTCAATGTAAACCACACCACTCCAAACTTTGAACACTATTCTTAGCAATATAGGACAGCCACCAAATGTTTGTTCCAGACTTGTAGCTATGCAAATAATTTAAATTTTCATACTTTATTTACCTCTCTTAAACAATATCACCGTCCAACTAATAGTTAACCTTTGATTCAGTTTGGTGTTTACTGTGGTTGCAGGTAGGGAGGGCTATCAAAGTTAAAGACAGTTTGCAATTTATTGCAGACTGTAGGTAGCAGGTGGAAGTGTGTGGATATAGGGTTGTTACAGCCTTGTTTTCAAAATGGTTACTAAAATGGTAACAACCAACATAGATTCCTCTCAAGTAGAATACCTAGTGGCCCTTTAAAGAAAAAACATGGCATGGAGTTATCTTGACACCTAAGAGAATTGGATTTTTGAGTCCACAGAGCACCAGTTATTGTATTATAATTAACACAATAGCCACTTACATGTCCTATTAAAAGCATTCAGAGTCTAGCTTTGAACTATCAATTCATGGGAATTTTAACATGATGCCCAAAAGGAATGAACAAAACTAGAAACAAACCCACATTTTGCAAACATGCCAACTTATAAATACCCACAAAATTATATGAATCAAATCCATATTTTATGGTGAGGATATGAACTTGCTTACCATAATCATAATCCGTGATGTTTGCACAAATCAGAAGCACCATCGAGAAAGTAAAATCATTCAGCCTCATCCCCATCATCAACGCTTGCCAACGCATCTTGAGAGACTCTTCATCTTTCCCATTCAGAGCATACCCTGCAATCATATAGCTCCACAAAACCACCACATTCCATTCAGGCCTATTGTCAAAATATCTCACAACAAGCAAACACAGGCATGGCAGCATTAAAATATATCATTCCCTTCTTCATTTTCCTCGATAACTGTTGGTTTTATTTCGCACGTTGAATTTCCCAAGTTCACCTGGATAGATCGTGCTTCATTCTTGTAGGGATATTTGAGCCTTTTCATCTCACATCCACAACAATGAAAAAAACCATGAATAAAATAAAAACACAATAGGTAATCAAGAAAAAAATAGAAGGAAATAAACCTGAAGGTCTAAACATTGCTTCCATTCTGGAGGTGGGGTAGGTGGTCCTAGAATCATGGGATCACATGCGAAGGGATTGGATGATGCACTAATAGGAAAAGTCCTTCACCCGCCCTTCCTGTAAAAAATAATCATAGCTCGTTCCAAATCCTTCAGTGAAAGTTCAAAATTGAAAACCCCCAAATGGGAGCCAGAGCAAATCTTGCGCTGGTGTTTTTGAATGTTAATGAGCTAGTGCACGGGTGTTTTTGAATTCTACCTTTTTTTGTTTGTTTATTTGCATATTTTATATTTTTTGTTTTGTTTTTTTAATTTTGCATAGTTATCTTTTGTTTAGTTTATTTTGGGTTTTTTTTTGCATATTTTATATTTTGTTGCATTTTAAATTAATTATTGTTAAACAACTCTATGTTTTTAATTTAGTGTAGTTTAATTTAATTTAACTAGGATTTTGCCATAGTTTGTATTGTTTGCATGGATTATAGTGATATCCTATACATAAGTCCCTTCAAGGATGAACACGATGATAATGAAGATGATCATGATGATGATGAAGACAATGAAGATGAGGGTGATGTCGATAACAACAAAGATGATCATCATCATCATTATCCTCATCATCATCCTTGTCATTGTCATCACCATCATCTTTGTCATCTTCATCAATATCATCATCATCATCTTCATGATCATCATCATCTTCATAATCATCATCATCGTCATCGTCATCGTTGTCATCATGATATTCTTCATCATCATCATCTTCCTTATCATCATCATCATAATCATCTTCTTCATCATCAACGTCTTCGTTATCACCATCATCATCTTGATCATCATCATCATATTCGTCATCACCATCATCAACATCTTCATCTTCATCATCATATTCATCATCAACATTATCGTCATCCAATTCATCAACATCTCCATGATCATGATCATCGTCTTCATTGTCGTCATCATCATCATCATTTTCATTATCATCGTCATCATCTTCATCATCACCATCATATTCATCACCATCATCATATTCATCATCTCAATTTTTGGGGGATCTCATTTAATGAATATGTCTACATGATAAGGGGAGCAGCCAGTTGAGTGAAAAATCAAGGATTGCTCCTAAAACCAATTCCAAGGACTAATCTGACAATTCAATATGATTCAAGGAAATGGTCAAAAAAAATACAACTTTTTGGTTCCTGTGAAGCCTCCTGTTCTTAGATTTGTGCACATGAAGAATAAAGGCTTATGGACCTAGTCCAGTGTCTTAAAAGAGGAAGATCCAAACTGAGCAGTTTGGTAGTTCCATAAAGTGCATTCTTTATAGGAGTGAATAATCACTCATAACCATTTTATTATAATTTTGGCGAAGCTCAAAACAATTTTGTGAAGACCAAGGTAAAGATCTTGTCATCACATCTTCTTCATCATCATAATATTCATTAGCATATTCATAATCATCACCATCACCATCACCATCATCTTCATCTTCATCATCATCATCCTCATCCTCATCCTAATCATCATCATGATAATCATGATAATCATGATCATCATCTTCATCATCCTTATCCTAGTCATCCTCAACATCATCCTCATCCTAGTCATCATCATCATCCTCATCATCCTCATCATCATCCTCATCATCGCCCTCATCATCATCTTTATCATGTTCATCATCATTATCATCATCGTCGTCGTCGTCGTCGTCGTCATCATCCTCAGCAGCAGCAGCATCATCATCGTCATCTCCCTCTTCCTAATCAACATCTTCATCATTGTCATCATCATCATTTTCATAATCACCCTCATCATCATCTTCATCGCGCTCATCATCTTCATCACCACCACCATCATCATCACCATCATCATCATCGTCATCATCGTCATCATCATCAACATCTTCATCAACATATTCATCATCATCATCATCATCATCATCATCATCATCATCCTAGTCATGCTCATCCTCATCCTCATCCTCCTCATCATAATCATGATCGTCATCATCATCATCTTCATCATCATCATCATTTTTCATCATCATCATCTTCATCCTAGTCATCGTCATCATCATCATAGTCATCATCATCATCACCATCATCATCGTCGTCGTCATCATCATCATCATCATCATTATCATCATCTTCATCATCATCATAATCATCATCATCATCATCTGCCTCTTCCTAATTAACATCTTCATCATCGTCATCATCATCATTTTCATCATCACCATCATCATCATCTTCATCGTGTTCATCATCTTCATCACCACCACCATCATCATCATCATCTTCATCATCATCATCATCATCATCATCATCATCATCATCCTTGTCATGCTCATCATCATCCCCATCCTCATCATCATCATCATGATCATCATCATCATCATCATTTTCGTCATCATCATCCTCATCCTAGTCATCATTGTCATCATCATCGTCGTCATCATCGTCATCATCATCATCTTATTCTTCGTCGTCGTCATCATCATCATCATTATCATGATGATGATAATGATGGTGATAATGACGACGATGATGATGATGGTGATCATGATGATGATGATGATGAATATGATGAAGATGATGACGACGACGACAATGATGATGATGATGATGATGATGATGATGATGATGATGATGATAATGATGATGAATAAGAAGCTGATGATGGCGATGATGATGCCGATGAAGATGACGATGACGATGATGATGATGATAATGATGAAGATGATGATGATGTTGATGATGATGATGATGATGATGACAAAAATGAAGACTATGATATTGATGGTGATGACGACGATGATGATGATGATGACCATGATGATGATGATAATGATGAAGATGATGATGAAGACGATGATGATCAACATGATGATGATGATATTGAAGATGATGATGATGATGATGTCGACGATGATGATCAACATGATGATGATGATATTGAAGATGATGATGATGATGATGTCGACGATGATGAAGATGTTGATATTGATGATGATGATGATGATGATGATGATGTGGTGTGGTCATTTTCTTCAACCCACAAATTATGGCAGGCATTTCCCTAAAGCAATTCTGACTAATTTGACCAAAAATTCTTCTTTTGGGAGACATGTATCTTCTTCTTCAAGGAATTTTTTTGAGAATGGGGGCTATGGTCAGATAGATATTTCAACAAACTATGGGATGGTAGGTCATGGCAGGCATTTTCTTCTTCTTATGAATTATGGTGGTCATTTTCATAAGGCAGTTGCTTTAGGGCAGTTTTTCAACACTTAGTCAAAATCCCCAAATTATCATACTATTACCAACCACTACCTAGCCCCTGCAATCAGATCAAGGGAAATAACATTTTCCACCTCCCCTCACCTCTAATGTCGCTCTAAACTGATCAATATTCCTTGCATTTTCATTCATAGTGAAAATCCCTTGTACTGACAAGTAATTGTCTTACCTACACCATACCAAACAGTAACTTGTCAAATACATTAGATATAAGTATATTTATAAATGCAGTATATTATATACCAATTTCTATAAAGAAAAACATGAATATTGTGATGAATACGATTGTCATTGATGAAAACGTTAATGACAATCATTTTGGAAAAATATGGTAATTTGGTGAAAAACAGGAAAGTGACTAAGTATGGGGAAATTAGTAAAAATTGCCTTAGGCAAATGTACGCCATAATTTATAGGAGAATATAAATGCCCTCACCACATGGGGGTCATGTATATTGTTGTTTTCCTTACTTGACCATGTCTTCAGTTTGTCCTGAAAGTACCTGAGGGAGAAGTTATGGACCTACCAAAACAGGGGTTTGTGCCAGAGCAAGCAAAATGGCTAAGTAGCCTCAGAAAGATGCCCGCCCTAAATTATGGGTTAGAGTAAATGCCTACAGCACATGGGTTTATTGTAGTGTGTTGTTTTGTCTACCTAAACATGGTATTATTTCTCCTAAAGAATTTCTGAAGAAAAAGTTGAATCTTCCAAAATGAGGTTTCAGAATAAAGTTTGGAGAAAGTCATGAAAATGACCGAGTGTTGGAAAACTGGCTCAGGTAGCCTTAAGAAAATGCCCGCCGCAAATTGTGTGTTAAAGAAAATGCCCGCACCACATGGGGGTCTTTTAGATTGATATTTGGCCTACCTAACCATGTATTCAGACTGTATTGGAAGTAGTTGAGGAAGAAATTATGAACTTGCCAAAACAGTATTTTAGGCAGATTGGACCAGGCTAAGAAAATTGTCTATGTTGGAAAAACTGGCTCATGTGGCCTTGGGAAAATGCCCAACGTACCTTATAGGTGTATGATAAAACGTATCTGAAGCTATCATCCTATAGCTTGTTGAAGAGGCTATCTCACCATGGTCTCAGTTCTCAAAGAAGATGTTTGATGACAAAGATAATGGTATGCCAAAACAGAGTTTCAGGTTGTTTTGCACTATTCCAGTACTGGCAAAAAGGCCTCAGTGGCCTCAGGGAAATTCCCGCCCTATCTTATAGGATGATGAGAAAAATAATATGAAAGTTTTAGGCTATATCTTGTTGATGGGTTCATCTAACCATGGTCTCAGTTATACTGTGGAGTGTTTTATGACAAAGATATAAATCTGCCAAAAGTAAGAAAAATATTATTTTGCATTTTAAGAACACAAGAAAATTGGTTGTGTTAGATTCAGGAAATTGAAAAGGCATTTTGAAATTCCCACAAGGAGGGGTTATTTTGTTGATAAAATTCATTAGGTAGAATAGTCATGTTCCTTGGTGAACTGACTATCCAGCCATACCTTCAAATTATCTTATGATGGTCTCATATGCAAAATATCAATCTGCCAAAAATAGGAAAAATAATATTTTGCATAGTGAGAACAAAAGAAAATTGACCAAGTGTTAAAAACAGGATTTTGAGAGGTCAATTGGAAATGCCCACCAAGGAATGTCTTTGTGCAAGTAAATTTATCAAATGTCATGGATCCATTCTTTGGTAAGTTATCCATCTTATCCCAACTTCAGGTCTCCATAAAGTGTTCACTCGTATGAAATAGGAGTCTTCCAAAATGGGAAGAAATATGTTTTGATGTTCAAAAGAGGTTGAGAAGCTATTTTTAAATGCTTGCCAAAGGTTGTGTGTGTGACAACAGATTTTTCGTGTGATATGGTCTTGTTCATTGTTGAAATATATATCTAGATCAAAAGATTGTAGGTTTCCTTATGGTGATCACATGAGGGAGAAATCAATCTTCCAAAGTAGAAGAAAAATTGTTTTTACAAGTTAAAGACAATTTTGTCTAAGTGTTAAATTAAACAGTTGGAATCCTATTTTCAAATGATCTCTATATAATGCATGCGCATCAAAAAGTTCAAAAGGTGACATGGATCTGATCCTTGTTGAGGTGGCTATCCAGCCATACTTTCAGTTTGCATTATGATGGTCATATATGCAAAATATGGACCTGAAAAGTTAGTGAAAAATAATAAACACAGTTTATTAAATAAGAAGCTACATGAATGTATTTAGAAAAATAAACATAAATTTAATGAAAAGAATTAAGACAGATTTTTGAAGAGACACATCTTACTATTGGAGAGATGCAATGTTTAGAAGAAGTTTTAATTGATTATTTCATTAAAACAATAAATAACAAACAGAGATTCAAAGAGGTGTCTAAGCATGATGACATGGCAAGGTGTAATTGGAACAAGACATGAAAGAAAGAGATGACTAAGGACATGCATAATGACATTGACAAGCATGGAACATCTAGAGAGTCAAATGACCCATTCTGTGGTCATTTGAAGATGATTTGGGCAAGACAAAGGTGTTGGTGCAAAGATGACAAGGAGATGGTGACATGACAATAGACAAGCAAACTTGATGACAGAGATGGCTGTGGACATGATAAGATTGGCAGAAAAAGTTGAAATTGATTTGAATCCTTATCTCACTGATTCACCCCCCCCCCACCTCTCAATGAGCATTGTGTCTAACAGGCTGAAGTTTTCATTGATGCCAACAAGTTTTATGCAATGGCCTTTGATTTACTCCCAAGGAGACCTTGATAGTTTGGGAATTGGAACACTAGGTGGCCCAAATGGTCCAAATGAAAGTTGTCCTTCTACTATGGAAAGTAATTAATGCTGTGTCAATGGCCAATAGCTTAGTGGAGCATCGGGTCTATAAAAAAAACGAATTGGCTAGAGTCATTGTTGACTGGACCCTCTTGTTGCAATTACTCTGGTTTAAATAAAAGGAGGGAGTTGCAGGGTTATTAAATTCGTTCGTAAGGTACATGACCTGAAGAATACAACTATTATTTTGAGCCTCAATATTACTTTGTATCCCCCAAAAAAGGATGCATGCTTACCTTTTATGAATTTATGGCCAGATGATTGTTGCAGAGTATGACTAATCTCTCAAGTGTTGGATATGGTTGATAAAGAAATCTGGGCTCAATCCATGCTCAATCAATCACCAAGAACCTTGTCACAACTATATAAAATGTGCTAAGTGATGCAGCTTGGCATGCTCCCGTAAAGGAGCTGTAAACTCACTTTCAATTTGATTTCACTCTCTAGCATAGTTTAATCAATGGACCACTAACAATATAAAAGGTAAAATTATCTATGTTGACATCGTATAGGTAACTAGGTTGCAGTAGTAGAGATAGCTACAATGAGGTAGTTAGTTTCATGGCAATTACTGTTTATCCATGATATGAACAACTGTAAACGTCTCTATGCAAAATATAAGGGTGCATGGATGAACTAAGGCGGCGATATAGGAAGCTTCTATCATATACATAAAATACTATACCACACACAGCCTGTCAGACCCAGACCCAAGAAAAAAGATGCAACAGCTAGGGCAAAAAATAAAATCTATTTTATTATTATTGAGGCCCTACCATTTCAAGATTTCCATCTATGATCGAACAGAAGACAGAAGCAAGCTTTTGATTTGATGTTCAGCACCAACTTCATGCTTGTTGGCTTGAATATGAACCGAGAATATGAACTGAGGGAGGGCTGGAATTCACTTCTCACCCATAACAAATTTACTCCGTTATGCAAATAGCGATATCTTCTTAGTTAAATGTGGACGAAAATGCATGAGTTGACCCACGCGTAAACAAACAAGAGCTGTTGAAAGCTTGCATTGGTTTGGCGGGTGTGCAAAGATAGCCATATACCGTCAATATAGAGATGAAAGTTCGTTGAAAATTAAAAACATTGATATTGCCACGGTTTTTGCGCCATGATAAAAAAAATGAAGTATTAATCCACGAATGTTCAAAACGTGGAAATATTTCATGGAAAAATCCGCCCAAATGTATTAGTGTGGGTGTATGGGTATGGTAATGTCTCATGATATGCGTTATCTCATGGAATCTGTTGAGTATCCATTCAAACTTTGGAGAAATATAGATAGAGCCTTTGGTGTGCATAAAGAAGAAGACAATAGGTGGAGTGAATCCAACACCTCCTCGTGTGTTCTCCCATAAAAAGTCTCGGCCTTTATTCTCTCATATGAAGTTGTTCAAGATGATGAAGAAGAAAAATATTCAACTCAATCAATTTGAATTGTTGAAAGTCTCCTTACAGTGACTCATTATCCTGTTGCTCCGGAATTTTATGATATGTCTGATATCTCATATTATCATATAGCTAATATAGAAGAAGACATTCGAATCTCAGTTGTTGAAGAAAAACTCTCCTTCCATTATACTCGGTGATTTTCTAGTCATTCTTCTATTCTGACTTATGTGCAAAGTTTTCCAGTGAAAGCTCAAGGAACTTAAGAGAAATTTGATTCCTCTCTCTTCAATCTTGTTGTTGGTGTGCAGAAAAGTGACACTTTGGATTTTTTGGAAGAAATATCATATTTAGGAGTGATCCATTCACCCTCAATTATCTAGAGCTTCTATCAAATTCCTACATAATTGCTTGCAGCAATACTTAGATTTTTGTTGAAGAAGGAGAAAATTGTGCATCTACCATATCAAGAACTTTTTCTCTCATCAGTTGATCTCAGTTGCTCTACATGGGTCCAGGTTTCATCTTATAGTTTTCTATGTTCATGATTTAGTTGAGCATATTCCTTTTCTTCCAAAGAGGAAAATTCCTCCATACATAATCATTTAGTTTGGATAGGTTCACATGCACAACCCCAGGATGATGGTGCACAAAAGAACCAAGATTCTGCATTACTGCTCCACAATTTTGCAGATTGCAACAATATTTTCACAAGTTTTTGCTCAAAGAGAAAAAAATTATCTTAAGTATGGAAGCTTGTTTCCTGATTACCTTCTTATTTTGAGGGGGGGTTTCCCATGAGGTTTTTGTCGTTTTGCTTATTTTATTAAGCAGTATTTTATTCATTTCGAATGTATGGGTGACTTTTGTCCTAGTTTCCAAGGCCCAAGTTGTCCAAATTTAGGATGAAGGGGGGGTGTTAGGATTAATTAATCCTCCTTTTCCCAATATAGTATGTTTGGTCATTTTTCCTAACTTAGGAAGTTATTATAGATTTACTAGAGTATGGGGGACACACATAGGGTTTATCTTCTACTTATTGCATCTTCATGCATAAGTTTATGTGCCTCTGGGATCAATCCCTACATTATAGGAGCCCACTCTAAGTGCCACCAACAATCACCTTCAGTTGGTTGTGGTATGTAAGCAGTTATGCCAAGTTATCCTCCATTTACTTTTAGTTTGATAACTATCAGTTAGCCTAGCACCAGTTTTGCATGCATGCAGGGAGTGTGGCACCTTTTGTCCACCTACCTCATCAGTTAACTGATTATAGACTGATTTAGAAATCTAGAGTTAAATTAGTGAGTTCCATATGTGATTTTTCCACATTGATTTTGCTAAACAGTCAGTTCGAGTTGGTAGATTTGAATCCTATCCACAATATTCCAATTTTGTTTATTGTACTACCATTATATTAGCGATTAATGAATGAATAATATTGTTGTGATTATCTGAGCAATTCTTGTCCGATTAATCTGAAATTTGTGTCATGAATTCTTTGATCAGTGTATATTGATCTTAATAATTCCACTGCATGATTCCTTTCCCATAGATCTCATATTGGCATGTAGATCTATGGTTCTCAAATTTAACAGTATGGTTGTAGCTTTTAAGCACAAATGACATTGGGTTTGGATAGCTATGAGTTTATGTCTTGCATTGCCATAAATTTTCTTCGTGCGTTTCAATGTTTACAATAATATAATTGCTTGATTGATAGTTCAATTAACAAGGTAGCACTCATGACCATAATTACCAATTCCTTAATGACAAAGTGGGGAAAATGCAAAAATGAAACACTTGCACTTCATTCTATGGTTCACTTGTCACTACAGTTTTTTCTCGATCTTTTTTATTGTATGTATTATATGAGGATGCGCTACTTCTTGTACTACAACCACATAATTATAATATTTTTTACTCCAAAGTTGTAGTAGTTTGTGGTATCGATTTTTTCTAACCAGATAATCAATGTTGTAAGTGGCACCAATTTTCCATTGAGACACGATTAACTCGTATCCTGAATGAAATTTGTGATTGATATTAAAGAACCTACATTTTTTGTATTGAATAGTTTAGTTATTAAATTGTATCCCTTCCTAGGTAGTGAAATAACTTCCTTTTGAATGTTGGGCGTTGGATAAAACCATGAATCACAATACTAACAACAAGATTATGAAGTGCTTGGTTTCTATGGTAGGTGATTGTAAAAGGCATAATATACTAAAGAAAACAATCATTCACTCCACATGCTTTTCCAAAAAGGATCTCAACAAAACCCAGTTGGGGGATGCATGTTAACAAAAAACAATTGAAAGGCATGAAATCAGTCCATTCCCAATATTTCATAAATCCTTTTACTTATGGAGAGACCATGGAAACATCTTGAATGATAGAGGTTTCTTCAATTTCCAAATAATGTGATATGAATTGGGGTTAGTGGAGACAAATAGTTCTAAGGACAAGAAAACAAATGTTGTAATGACAAATAATCCTTCTTACTACTTCATTAGATATTGCAAAGTTTTCTATTTTTTTCTTCCCCTTCTTTTCAACTTGGTTTGAAAACTCTGCCGAAACATAATGTGAAAAGAAATAGAAATATGTGTTATGTTGAGAGTCTCAATGACCATGTCCATTTAATTGATATTTATAAGAAAAATGAATGCCCATGTGCATTTAATTGATATTTATAAGAAAAATTAA
Source organism: Pseudotsuga menziesii (assembly GCA_001517045.1). Lineage (NCBI taxonomy): Eukaryota > Viridiplantae > Streptophyta > Pinopsida > Pinales > Pinaceae > Pseudotsuga > Pseudotsuga menziesii. Next base: position 96,508 of record LPNX011113012.1, read on the forward strand.
GGTTGTATGAATGAACTATAATGTGGAAACAACTAATGTAAGTGCATAATATTCTTTTGTTTGTGTGTTGAATTTCTCTCATCTTATTGATTAGGAGTAGAGATATTATTGGAAATTATTTATATATCATAACTAATGAGTTTATGTTTGCATTTAAGATGTACATATAGGACAAAAGTAGAGGTGACATCAATGGTTCATAATCGTAGTGAGTGGATAGAACTCCATTTAAAAATATAGTGCCTCATTTAAAATACCTACTTTCAAAGCATTGCGACAATACATAATGATCTTTCTAAGTTGAATGAAACCGCAAAACCTAGATTTGTTGCTTTATAATTGATTTTTATTTGTAATTTAAGATTGAAAATTAAATTTTAATTTTTTATAATTAGAAATTGTATTTGTTGTATTTTTGGATTTGATATTTTAAAATAATTTAGTATTTTAAAAAATAGTTTATATATTAGTAATATTAAATATTGATATCAAAACAATACAAACAATTCAACAAACTTATATCTTTTTTTTACTAAGGGAATCGACAACTCGAGAGTGGATTATTACTCGCGTGAAATGGGATCCATGGATCCAATCTCACTACCACTATACCCCTAGGTGTATCCACATGTCTTGAACCATGGTGAATGAGTAATTTTGGGGGGGATTTGAACACGAGACCTTCTGTTTACAACTATTTACAACATTTCCACTTTACCACTTGCTCTGACCCCTCACGGGGTACAAACTCACATCTATTTATTTATATTGTAATTTATATTATTTTTCCAAAAATAAATATATTAAACTTATTTAGGTCCACCTACTTTATACTATTGTTTTCAAAAGTTTCCAATTTCATAGTTTTTAAGATTTTTAAATATTGATATTTAATATGCAATTTCACAATTTTAAAAAAATTTAAATATTAACATTTGATAAATATTGATATGGATATAAACAACTTTATATTGATATAGTAATTTTTATTTATTTAAATAAAATTTTACTTAGATTTTATTTTTATTTTTAAATTAATTTATTTATTTTTTAATTAAAAGAAAGAGACTAACCGCCCTTATTATCTATATTTTTATTTTCAATAGAGGTGGTGAAGAATAAAGTGAATGGTAGCCAACGATTATATGTTTGAGTGTACCCTATTAGTTTTATTTTCAATAGAGGTGATGAAGAATAAAGTGAATGGTAGCCAGCGATTATATGTTTGAGTGTACCCTATTAGTTTGGATTATGATACAAAGAAACCAATTTTTTAAAGTTTGTGAAAAATAATACTAATATGTTTTTATTTATTCAATTTATTTTCATATGTATCGAATTCACGTTGATCTATAAGCCTTGACAAACCTAATTTTATCATTAACAACAATAGGTAAAAGTAAGAAAAAAATAAAAATTACGTACATTATGAAAGCTTTACAATGTTCATGAAATATTTATGTGAGTGGTGTACTCCTATCACTTTATAGTATTTTTTTTCAAGCAGAAAAAACAAAATACTTCTTGTTGTTATAGGAAATCAAAGAAGTAATTGTCCAAAATACAATAGAGATCATTGGTTAATAATTGGTCTTCCAATCATAAACTAAATGACCAAAGGTGATTCTTTCATACAAAACATCAATCTTCATATCAACACAAAACCATCCAATCTACCTGCAAATGCTGACAAAATACATAGCTTACCAAAAGATAGGTATAAAACCTAAAACAAGATACAACTTCCTACAAAAAATGTGAGAATTGATTCACAGTTGGATCTAGAAACCAAAGAAACTCTCACAATTCGCTCCAGTTTGCAATACAAGCACAAAATAGCTGAAAATACTTAAATTGCATTCACACATAAAGTCAATACTGGATATTATTAACACTTTCTAACATGTGAACATGTTTAGAATAGATATATATTACATTTGGGAAAATCGTGAGGCTTAGGAATACATTTGGGAGTGCACATGTGTCATAACTAGATTTGACCTCCATACCCCCTAGGTGGATCAATTAGCTCTCGAATTACCCCAAATGGTCACGAAACCTGGTGTGAACATTGGTGTGGCATACTGGAGCATAAATGAGTCTATGATAGGCGTGGGTGAGAAAACATAGGTGTGGGAGTGGCTCAAGGTGAACAATAAATGCACAAGAAAGGCCAAAATGGTCTAAAAACATCACGAGCGCCCATAGTCAAACCAAATCCCACAAAAAGAGGAATACGAGCACTCCAAGATACCAAGGGTCATTAATTAGGGCACACATGTTCTAGGTTGACCAATATAGGGCACTGGTGTGTGTGTGAATGGGCCAAAATAAATAGTTAACTTGCTAGACCACTTTCCCTAAGTCTAAACCATAGATATCAATGCATAAAAGCAAATGAAATAGTATAAGGTATAAACTAAGGTACTAAGGATGGATTACTGTTCTAACACCCCCCCTTAATATTGAATTAGTACAACTTAACCAAAAATATCATGGAGATATTGGAAACAAAGGTTCAAGTCACCTCATACAACAAAAAAATTTATTTGTCCATGAAAACAAAGAAAAGAGGAAAACCACATGGGAACAAAACCTCTCCTCAAAAATGGACATGGAGCCAAAAATTTGAAGGTGAATGGAAGCCATCACTATGCATCGCTCACCCCAAGCAGTTATCTAAGGTAAGTGAAGGTCTTCTCTTTAAAACACTTAGTGAAAATATTAGCAGTTTGCTCAGTAGAAGGGAAATAATGCAAGGATATCACCCAATCATGCACCAAGATCCGGATGTAGTGCATGTGGATCTCAATGTGTTTTATCCTATGTCTCTGTATTTGATCTGTGGAAATATTGATTTCACTTTTATTGTCACACCAAATGACAGTGGGTGAATCAAGTTCCCGAAGAATACCTTGCAACCACAACCATTGTGTAGTTGCATTCATTGCTCCTCTATACTCGGCCTCAGCTGAAGAAAGAGAAATAGTGTGTTTTTTATTGCTTGACCAGTATATGGGACCATTGACAAGCATGAATACATAACCTAAAGTGGAATTTCTTTCATTGGGATCACCATCCCAATCAGAATCAGAAAATCCAACTAGTTCTAGTGGAGAACCAACAGCATAGTGTACCCCGAAGATCCTGGTGCCTTATACATATTGAAGGATCCTCTTGGCTGCATTCCATTGGATATCATGAGGCTTATTCATATATCTAGCTACAACTTCTACATAATATTCTAAATCAGGTCGAGTATGAGTAAGATACAACAAAATTTCGACTAGTTGTCTATACAATGAGTAATCCACCAATGGAGAGTCACCAACTTCACCTAGTATGATACCATAAAGGAATGGGAACTTGGATGTCATACATTCAGCCATTTTAAACTTCATTAGAAGGTCTGCAACATATTTTTTTTGGCTGACCTTGATCCCTACTTCAGATTGAACAATTTCCAAGCCAAGAAATTGTTTCAACAAGCCTAGATCGGTCATTGAAAATTCATTGTGCAAAGATGATTTAATTGACCCAATTTTTTTTGTGCAGATACCTGTAATAAAAAGGTCATCAACATATAGTACTATGGCCTGCAATATATCACCAATATTCTGCAAATAAACATTAGTATCATACTTGCATCTAACAAATCCAAGTGAAAGCAGAAATTCGTCCATCTTGGCATACCAAGCCCTTGGGGCTTGCTTGAGGCCATAGAGTGACTTATTTAACCTGCATACAAGGGAAGGATCCTCTTGGAAACCTTCAGGTTTCTATATATATATTCCTATATCTCACCATGAATAAATGCAATTTTGACATCCATGTGGTGAACCTCCCAGCGCTTGCTTGCGAATGGCTAAAACTACCCTGATAAAGTCCATCTTTGCAATAGGTGCAAATGTATCTGTGTGTTCCACTCCTTGGACTTGAGAGAATCCTTTGGAAACTAATATGTCCTTATATTTTATATCAGACCCATCATCATAAATTTTGGTCCTATAGACCCATTTGCATCTCCCTAGTTTCCTCTTGGGAGGCAAGGGAACCAATTCCCAAGTCTCATTTTCCTGTAGAGAGTTGAACTATTCTTGCATGTTTTTTTTCCATATTGGGTCATAACATGATTCCTAATATGATTTTGTATAAGATCCAGCCATCATATAAAAATTCTCATCAAGACTCAATTCATTTGCAAAATAAGCACCTTGAAATTGTGATCTACTCTTCCTAGGATCTAGAGGATTTCCTACTAAATCCCCAACAACTTCTATGGTTTTATCTACCCACTTGGGCCTTGAGGGGGATTCATTTTCAGAAACATCATCTTTCTCCATCTCAGAATCATAAATAAGAAAAATATCAGAAAGGGAGGCATCACTTACATCATCTTGTGTTGAGGAGAAGAGCATTCCCCAGGTGCTAGTTCAAAATCTAGAATAATTTCTTCTTTGAATTGCACACTTCTTTCTATGAAAGTATTGCACATCCAGCACCACAAGAGTTCTTTACTCAAAAGTATCAGCCTCTACTCTCTCTGATGAAGTTGTTCAAGATGAAGATGAAGCAGAATCTTCTACACATTCAATTCGAATTGAAGAAAGTCTACATGCAGTGACTCCTTCTCCTGATGCTCCGGAAGTTCATGAGATATCTAATATCTCATCTCCTCATATTGCTGAAATAGAAGAAGAAATTCGACTCTCTGATATTGAATAAAAATACTACCGCACTTCCATGCAAACATTCACCGGTGATTTTCCTTTGAATTTTGTGCAAAATTTACCAGTAATTGCTTTCGAAAGTGAAGAGAAATTTGATTTTTCTCCCTCTAATGTTCCTGCTGGTGTGAAAATATGTAAAAAATTGGATATTTTGGAAGAAATATCAGATTATAAGAGTGACACATTCGCTCCCCATGATCTAGATCTTCCATCAAAATCCTACAGGATTGCATGCACCAAAATTCAGAATTTTGAAGAAAAAGACAACTGTGCATCCACCGTCTCGGTTGACCATAATTTTGGATCTGATATGGACATTATTGGATCTGATATGATCTTATTTGGATCTGATCTGATATTTCTTGCTTCAAAATTTCAGGTTCATAAACCTTCAATACTGCTTGTAGCTGTTCTCATCAACGGTGTGAAGAAACAAGCACCGCAAGTCTCCTACAAAACTGCTACTGGGGATTTGATTTCATTTCATAGTTTTGGATATGTTGTGAAATTATTTAGATCTGATTTAATTTCTTATCTTATATTATTTGGTTCATATTTTAAAATCCAAGAGCTTTCAGTCGTGCTTGTAGCTGCTCTCACCAATTCCGATGTGAAAAATCAAGTACCACAGTTCTTCTTCAATTTTGCTGCTGGGGATTTGGTGTTAGTTTCCTCTTATGAGGTTGCTGATATTTTATTTTGTGAATCATTAAATATTTCTGAAGTTATATCAGATTATGGAGCTCAATCATTTTCTCTCCATAGTCCCAGGGATTCTCTACCTTTGGTCACATGCTCATCTCCTCGCAGAACTAGTAAAGAGGAAGACATACTGCATCCGCGTAGACACTTGCTCCTAAAAATTGGCGCTGATTTTACCACTCATGGTTTGCTGTTCAAAGCTGCAACATATTAGTTTCTTGAGCATTCCACACATGGGTTGAATCCTCAAGAACCTTTGCTCTCTCTTCAGATAATTTCAGTTGCTCTACATGGGTCCAGTTTTCACCATGCAACTATTTACATTTCTAATTCAGTTGAGTGCATTGTTCTTCTTCCAAAGTGGAAGATTCCTCTAGACATATTCATTTAGTTTCGATTCAGAGGTTCACATGCACAGTCTCAGGATGTTGCTGCATAGAAGAACCAATTCTTGATTTACTGCTTAGTTTGAGGGGGGGTATTTTTCCCATGAGGTTTTCCGCGTTTCCTTGGTTATATTAAGTAGTTAATTTATTGTACAGGGTGACCTATGGCCTTTGTTGCCAGAGCCCTAGCATTTTTATGCATCTATGTTTTCTAACTCTTCCTGAGTATAGCTTAAAGGGGGGTGTTGGAGACATTTACCACCATACACACTCTTTTGGTGAAATTGGCCTAGTTAAACCACTATCCTAAGTATAATTGACATTAATTGACATCATTGGAGCATTAATTTCCATCATCCAATCACACCCACGCCTACCTACAGTCAAGGAGGCTAACTGGAGCACTCCGAGGGTGATCTAAGTGATATTAATGCACCTAATTGCTAATAGGTGGTTACAATCAGTTCAACCAATCAGTTAAGGAACCTCCTCTCATTAAATATATTATTTAATGATTATTTATTATTATTTAATGATTTGGAGTCAACAGGGCACCTCCACCAACTTCTGATGGTCAATTCAGCTTCAGTTAACCTCATCGAGGTTCATTGAAGTCATGGAGCACTAGCACTTGATGGTTGGCTTGCTATGACATGTGTTTGATCTCCTTCAGTTGAGCTTCAATCATTTATTGCACTCCAACTTCAGTTAGGGTTTGGTGAGTCAATTAGGGTTTTGGTCAAGTGGTTAACTGAGTGTGAACCAATGGTTGAGAGTCAGTTAAGCTAGACTCACTCACTGAATTCGAATTGTCTCCTTAGGTATTCGAATTCCTCATGGATTCAAGCTATTGCTTGACATTGGTATTGTAACCATTCATTGTTTTATTAAATATACAGAGAGGAAACCAATTCTGGTTCCGATTAACACCATTTCATGAGTATTTGTTAATTATTATTTCATGAGATTGATTCTTAGTTCCTAGATCATGTGCAAGAATTAATAGATTGATCAAAGAGCTTGTAGCCATTTGTATCTTCACCATATCCTACCATGATTCACTCCTTACTTTGTGGTTGCAAGGCCTTTCTCTTTTTTGAAGGAATTCGAGCCCATTCCCAAGCCAAAAATCCTTCAATGTGAAATATTTGGCTTATGACCAAACCAAGCCTCGTATGGTTTTTTTCCACTCACTGGTTTGTGAAGAGCCCTATTTTGAATGTATGTAGCACAGTTAATGGCTTCAGCCCTTAGCTTATGACTTAAATACTTAGCCCCAATCATACAGGTAGCCATCTCCTTGAGTGCCTTGTTCTTCCTCTCTGCCACACCATTTTGTTGTGGTGTGTAGGGGACGGAATGTTGCATTTGGATGCCACATTAATCACACAAGTGCTGCAAATTCTTGTTCACATACTCTTTACAATTATTAGTACGAATTATTTTAATCTTGTTCCCACTTTTATTCTCAACTAAGGCCTTCCAAATATTTAGTCTCAAAGACTTCAGATTTGAACTTGAGTAAATAGACCCAATAGAACCTTGAGAAATCATCTATGAAAGTGAGAACATACCTTGATCCTCCATAGAAGGGAGTGGGAAGAGGACCAATGAGATATGAATTCACCAATCCAAGCACTTGTGTATATCTCCTTGCCTTCCCTTTCTCATAGTTGTGCTATGGATGCTTTCCCACCACACAACCAATGCATGCACCATTGGAGGTTTTGATAGGAGGAATCCCTATCACCATCCCATCCTTCTTTAATTCCTGAAGGTATTTGTAGTTCATATGGCCAAATATCTCATGCCACAGCTTGTTGGTTTCATTGGTATGAAACAGGAGAGCTTACCCACTGGAGTTTGGAAGAAATTTGGAGAATTTGTACATCCTAGCTTGGTGGCCAGCATACCCCAATGCCACCACTTTGTTGGAGGAGATTTCAGCTATCTCAACCTCATCTGGAGTAAATGTTACTCTCTTGGCTTCTCCAGTATGTGTCATTTGGTACACTGATAGTAGGTTTGCTGCCAAGTCTGGTGTACACAGGACATTGTTGAAATAGCCATATTCAAGATTGATCCTTCCAAATCCCTTGTCCTGTATCTCTGAATCATCACCCATTCGAACAGTTGGGCCACTTTCTGAATACATGGATGTGAATAAATATATGACATAGGCCATGTGCCTTTATTCTCCCGAATCAGTGATGAAGGTAGAAGAGTCTGAAGAACTAGTAACCAATGCATGACACCTCCTTTGTTGTCTGATCCTGAACCTCCATCCTTCTTCCTTTCGCCCTCTAGGACTAGGATGGTGTTCTTCTCCAATGGTTGCGCCATCATATCAATGGTTTTCTTCATACATGCACTCTCTCTATTCCACCCTTTGTGACAGTAGGTGCATTTGGTATTCTCCTTGCCCTTATTGCCCTTGTCCTTGCAAGGATTCGAACCCCCGTCGGGAATTTTGGGCCTATCTTGTTTCCTATTATCTGGTTGTTTCAAATCCTTGGATTTCTTATTGCTTTGGATGAATTCGAAACCCCTACAGCAAGAGTTTGGTCTTTGCTTGTCTTGATGGTACCCATCTGCACTAGCTTATCTTGCTCTTGGGTCAAAGACTCCATGAATCTTGCTAGTGATGGCATTTTCCAGTTTCAAGATGTGAGCTTGCTTGAGTGAAATGTCCTAACAAACACAGAATACTCAGGCCCTAGCTTTGAAAGAATATACAATATGAGTTTCTCTTCTTTCTTCTCAATGTCACACTGCTTGAGTTGAAGCACCTAAGACTTGAATTTGGTGAAGAAATCCTGGACGGTCTCATAATGTGTTGGGCTCAAGGAGATGACCTCATTTTTCGAACTGGTGACCCCTCATCTCATCAGTATTATGGAATAGAAAAATATTGTCCTTACGGGAAAACCAAATGTAAGTAATGTAATTGGTCCATAAATGGGTCAAGAGTAGTGTAAAATTGTAGTGTATGATAGATGATAAATATTTACGTAGGTTTGGGCTTTATATAATCCCATCATGCACATTTTCATAAAATGGCATGACTATTGAATTTTATATAGTCTTTAAATTAATAATAAATTAATATTAATATTAATTTATTATTTTATTGTTGCATTGCCTTCCTGTTAAGGGAAGCTTTTCCCTCAAAGATTCATGGACAACAATGTCTGATTTTGCTTGATATGACATCTCAGGATCCTTTGCGACACTTGATGAGATAAGACAATACGAGTTAGGGATTCCCTAGGAGAATTGTCGCATCATATATTCTATGGTCCATCCCAAATCTATTTTGATCAAACCTCTGAGATCTCTTTGGGGAATGGTTTGTCTCAATTGTTGCTTAGTATGTCGAACTGTTTGCTTGTCAACATAACTCTTTTGTGAATTCTCATTTTGACCCTGTCGTTAGTCAAAATGATGATTATAATTGGGATGTCTGTAAGGTGTATGTGTTGCTTGTTTTTCTTCCTTTAGAACTGCGGCAAGACATGCATTTACTTCCTCGAATTGACTTTTTTTCGGAGACCCTAGATCCTTCTTTTTGGATTTGTGCTATTTTGTTCTCTAGTAGATTGTTTTTAATTTGAATATTCTCGAACCTTTCATGTTGCGAATTTTTGTCCTCTTTTAGCCTCTCAATTTGTTTCTCTAATTCTTACTTAAGATTCTTTAGGCGCTCATTTTCTTTTTTATTTTCTAGAACTCTTCCTTCGAGGTCTTCATTGGACTGTTCCTTCTTACGAATATGTTTCAGTTTTTTAATCTTCCTAATTAATACTTTATTATGATTTCTTAATCGATATATTTATTTAGTATTACTTGTTACTGTGTTATTGACTTTCGTAATTTCCAACTTGTGCGCCTTTTTTGTGTCGTCCTCTTTCTGTTGGAGTTCCTTAATCTATTACTGAAGGCGATAATTCTTTGTTTCTTGGCATCTTACTTTTGTTTGAATTTGCGTGATTTTGTCATCTTTGTCTTTGATGATTTTTTTAATCATTTTATTTCTTCTTTATTCTCGACTGCCTCTTTCATGATATTTTGGTTTTATAGATTCTGATTGGAATATTTTTTACTCGTTAATTCCTCAATTTGAGTAGATAATCTCAATACGTTTTTTTAGATAATGATTCTCTTGCTCTATTAATCCTTTAGAAATATCCAGCTTCATCATGTCCAATACTTTGTCCAATGTTACTTGTATTTGGGACTGCAATTCTGATTTAGAATTCGCCATAATTCTAGACTTCGGGTGTTCTTTGACAATAGTTGGTTTTCATGTTGACTTTGAACTCTTCTTTGTTTTTTTCTTCTTTCAATTTGTTTTCTTCTTCTTTTTTCCAAATGTAATTATTATTTTAATAAAATAATAATTACAATATTTGTTTTAATAATAATTATTAATTAATTAATAATATTATTATTAATGCTTCTCTCTATATAGTTTTTTTTTCAAAATTGAAATATTTAAACTAATATAATTTAATATTTTTTTAATATATTTAATATTTTTCAAAAACAAGTTAGGGTTTTTGAACCTAAGGGATGGTAGGTGGGAGTTTTGGGATGAATAAGAATGGAAGCGAGCAAGGAGATGGGAGAGATTTTTTTGAATGGAGTTGGAAAGAAAAACCACTTGTTGGTTTGGATTTTTCTTTTCTTTTTTTACTTTCGTTTGCTTTTCTTTTTTTACTTTCTTTTCTTTTTTACTTTTTCTTTCTTTTCTTTTGTTCTTTTACTTTTTTTTCTTTTATCTTTTCTTTTCTTTTCTTAACCTTTTTTTTTCTTTTCTTTTTTTACTTTCCCCTTTGGGCCACGAGCCTCGAGTTAGATGTTTTTTGTTCTTCTTATTTTTCTTTTAAATATTTTGGGTCACAAACCCAAGGAAATTAAAATAAGGCCAAGAGCTTCCAATATAAACAAAATAAACTGCATGTTAGCTGAAAAGAATGGCTCTGATACCATTAGAACAGTAAAATATTGTTCTTACGAGAAAACCCAATGCAAGTAATGTAAGTGGTTCATAAATGGATCAATAGTAATGTAAAAATGTATTGTATGGTAGGTGATAAATAGTTACATAGGTTTTGGCTTTATATAATCCTGCCATGCATATTTTCGTAAAAGGGCATGACTATTGACTTTAGATAGTCTTTTAATTAATAATAAATTAATATTAATATTAGTTTATTAGTTTATTGTTACATCTTCCCAAATAGAGCTTCGAACCTAAGCCAAACTTCATTTGGGGTAGCTAGACTGTCAACATGAAATAGGAGTTCTCTCGAAATGCTGAGACAAAGCATTCCAAATGCTTCATCAAGTCTATTGAAATACTTTGATTTATTTACTGTGGGATTTGGTTCGACCTTTGTTGCCATGGTGACCCTGTAGAGACCGTTGGACATAAGTTGTATAACCATCTTAGCCTTCCATTTGAAGTAGTTGAATGGTGTTAGTAAGACATGAGTTTTCTCCATCTCTGCTTACGCTAGTGGTGAAAATTGCTTAATGTACTTGCAATGAAAACTCACGAATTTCTCTGGAGAATCACTCAAATAGAAAATAAAACTATCATAAAACGATTTGCAGCTTCAATCAACTTTGATACCATGTGATAATTGATTCACATTTGGATCTAGAAGCCAAATAAACTCTCACAATTCGCTCTAGTTTGTAATACAAGCACAAAATAGCTGAAAAGACTGAAATTGCATTCACACATGAAGTCAATACTGGATATTATTAACATTGTCTAACATGTGAATATGCTTAGAATAGATATATATTACATTTGGAAAAAATCATGAGGCTTAGGAATCTATTTGAGAGTGCACATGTGTCATGACTATATTTAACCTCCATCCCCCCCTAGGTGGACCAATTAGCTCTCGAATCACCCCAAACAGCCACAAAACCTAGTGTGAACATTGGTGTGGCATGCTGGAGAATAAGTGAGTGTATGGTAGGCATGGGTTAGCAAACCAAGGTGTGGGAGTGGCTCAAGGTGAACAATAAATGCACAAGAAGGGCTAGAATGGTCTAAAAATATCACTAGCACCCCTAATCAAACCAAATAGCACAAAAGAGGAAGAGGAATGCTCCAAGAGATAAAGGGTCATTAATGAGGGTGCACATGTTCCAAGTTGACCAAGATAGGGCATTGGTGTGTGTGTGAATGGGCCAAAATAACCAGTTAACTTGCTAGACCACTTTCCCTAAGTCTAAACCATAGATATCAATGCATAAAAGAAAATGAAATAGTATAAGGTCTAAACTAAGGTAATAAGGATGAATTACTGTTCTAACAAAGAAGCTACAAACCCTTACATAAAAAAATAAACTAATCTGTATGAGTAAGGCAATGATCAATATATTCTTCAACATAAAACATTCCTTCAGTAGAACCCATTGCAACTTTTGACAAGGAGTCAGCTTCAGAGTTGAAGAACTTATAAACATGGCAAAGGAGATCCTGTAGAAAGCTAAAAATAATCTTATTGCTCTATGGCACCAATAGTCCGAAGCAAGAACTTGTAGATTGAATCAACCAAATTTCCCATTGAATTATAACTTGTGAGTCACCAAAAACTTGAACCACATCAATCCCAATCCTCTGAGAAAAATTAATCAATTCCCAACATGACATAAGTTCTATTTTTTGTGTTTGATCCCTCACCACTCGCCATCCATAACTTAAATAAATGAGATCCGGTGATTTTTAAGACCATACCACACCCACATGAGCCATCTTGAGAGGCTCCATCAAAAAAACCAAATGCAAAATTGAAGACAAAGAGGAGAGGAGTGAACAATCTCGACTTATTATGGTCCACCTCTAAAGATAATTCCTTATATAAATCTAAGGATATTGTGCTACAAGATTGTTAATGTGGATTGATATTTTCAAATAGAGCCAAATTTGTTTTTCCCAAATTGACCAACAAACAAAATTTGGTAATTTTTTATGTAAAGAAACCTTCTTTCTCCATATGGTGAAGTTTGCTTCAAGATTCAGGGATTCCTAGTTATACGTAATCCCCAAGGACTTACAAACCTCCTGCCAAACAATTTTGTAGAAATGACATGAAATAAAAAGGTGATATACAATTTCCTCCTCTTTGTTGCATAATATACAATGCCCAGGGTAGTACCATCCTCTTTTTATGATATTGTCCCAAATGAATAAATATTTTTTAAGGGATATCCAAAAGAAACAATTTAGCTTGTGTGGAATGATCCAGGTCCATAACTTATCATACCACCATTTGGAAACAACAGAAACCTCTTACATGATAATTTCCTTATAGGATTCCTTTGTAGATACCTCACCAGTAGTCTTATCCCAACTCCAAACAAGATTATCACTTGTATCATTAAGTCTTATCCTAGATCTATTTAAAGCATTAATATAAGTAGACCAATCCACAACCCATAAACCATGAAGAACCAAATCTATAGCAGTAAACCAATAAGAGGGAGAATGCTTTAACCAATTAGGCCTTTTGAACTTGTTCAAAGTTACAAACCCAAAATATGCCATGTAATCGAGAAAATCAAGAGACAAAATGTAAGCATATTCACCCCCGATGAAGGGGTCAATGCCAACAAGAATATTATCCCCATTACCCACTTTCTAGGAGATCTTCCTATTGATACCTTTGAAAATAGAAAGGAAACCTATCCAACTAGTAGAGATCCCAACAAAGGATTTCTCAACATTCCTAAACCACTACAAAACTGAAAGATTCTTCAGGTATTTGGATTTTAAAATTCTTCTCCATAATCCATTCACATAGACTTTTCCATAAGATTTTCATGCATAGTGTTTTATTGAAAAAATAATAATTCTTAATGTCCCATCCTCCATAAACTTTAAACATTTCATCAAGATAAACATGTCTCCTAACTTGTAAACCTTCTTCGAAAGTAAAGAAGGATGGATAGTGACGAATGACATTTAATTGAGAAAGAATATTTGAGTTGCCTGAATCCTAAAAATGCTTAGAGAAAAAATCTAATGCATAAGATTCCAAATCTTCCTAGTTATGTATTACTCAACCATCATCAGTTTTAAGGTCCCAAATAGAGTCTAAATTTCTTCTATAAGTGGCATAATTATGAAAAAAATTGGTATTGTTGTCACCATGAGAAATAGGTTGCACAATGAGATAGGACTAGAATCCTGAAAGGAAAGAGCTTTATCGCATTTTTTAATAAGGGTGATAAAAGTTGAATTCAAAGATACAAAAACATAAGCCTAAAATCTAGAGAGCTCAAGTGACCTCCAGGAGTTCTCCACCCACCTGGTCAAAAAAGGGAATGAAGAAGTCAACTAGCCATCCATTTGGGCCATGGATTTTATCTTTGGGAAACTTAGAGAGAACACCTTTTATTTCATCAAGAGAAATAGATATCCCAACTTGCAAACTTTTTCAACAATAAAGAAGTATGGATCATGACGAATGACATTCAATTGAGAAACAATATTTGAGTTTCTTGATCCCTGAGAATTCTTAGAGAAGAAATCTACTACATAAGATTCCAAGTCTTCCTAGTTATTCATTATTGAACCATCATCAGTTTTAAGGTCTAAAAACCTCTTCCATAACTAGCATTATGAAAAAAATAAGTAGTGTTGTCACCATGAGCAATATGGTTCACAACGAGATAGGTCTGAAATCCTGAAAGAAAAGAGCTTTATCACATTTTGGAATAAGGGTGATGAAATTTGAATTCAAATATCTAGAAACATAAGCCTAAGATCCAGATAGCTCAACCACCTCCAGCGGTTCTCCCACTGCCGAGTCAAAAAAGGAAATGAAGAATTCAACTAGCCATCCATCTGGACCAGGGATTTTATCTTTGGCAAACTCAGAGAGAACGCATTTTATTTCATCAAGAGAAATAGGACTCCCAACTTGCAAACCTTCTTCAACAATAAAGACGGATGGATAGTGGAAGAGAAACAATATTTGAGTTGCATGAATCCTGAAAATGCTTGGAGAAAAAATCTACTGCATAAGATTCCAAATATTCCTAGTTACTAGTTACTAAACCATAAACAGATTTAAGGTCCCAATAGAGTTTTAGTTTCTTCTATAACTGACATAATTTTTGAAACAAATCGTATTGTTGTCTCTTTATATATATATATATATATATATATATTGTCCATTGGGCGTAGCTCGGGTGGTTGGGAGATTTGGTTGTTTCACTCCCCACCTGGGTTCGAATCTCACCAGGGACATTTGCTCCTTGCGAGCCCTTGCATGTAATGAAATATTAGGTTAGTGAGTCATTTATCATGATTAGTGATTCCCAATTTCATGTATAATTTCCTAGCGAGTATAAGATATTTTCCCAAGTGGACGTAGCCATGGTGTAAAATTGGGCTTCCATGGTGAACCACTTTTTAAAAAAAAAATTATATGTATATCATTAACATTTTTAATCTTCTCTTAAGCAATATTTCAACTAATTTTCAAAAACAAAATATATAATATTTGTATTTTATGCTCTTTCTCAAACGTGAACATGAAAATTCTTTCATTTTCTACTTTTTCTTTATAGTTTAATATAGTTTTTAATTTTTTAAATTATAAAAAATATTAATAAATATAATTATAGTTTAATATTTTAAAATAAAAACCATATTAATATAAATTGCACGTTCAAGTTTGAAATGTGAAATGATAAATTATTATATTATTTACTAAATTACAATAATAAACTGCAAGTCAAAGTTTGAATTATGAAATAGTAAAGTATTATGATGATGATGTTTAATGTCCAGTGAGACCAACTTTGGTCTATCGGACCTTAAGAAGAAAGAAAGAAAGAAATTACTTGGTTTGTTGTAAAATGTTATTTCTATGCTCAAAAGGAATATAAAGAAGCGTTTCGGGGTCACCATAATTTTGACAAGTTAGAAAATTAGAGATGTTAGTATTATAATAAAGATTATAAAATTGTAATCTAATCTAAGATTTATGCAAAGCATTCTAAAAGAAAGTGACTTTCATCTTCAACGATCTTAGTCTCGCATCAATGACAAGTCCTTTCCTCCCACGGTGTTTTAGGAATTTTTCAATGTCATGTTTCACTACGAAGCTCATGAGTGTTTGTTGTTATTTTGGCCATATTTGTTTTATTCTTCAATCTAGTTAAAATGGAGAGATACTTTTAGAGTTATAGATTAGGGTTAAAAATAGGGAAACCAGCAGAGCACAAAGTCTCGCTCACACACACAAGAGGAGAAACACTCAACTCAATTGTGTTCAAGAATAATTGTTACATATATAGAAAATAGATTAGCTAAAATAGATCCAATAAATGTGGATCATATCCACCAGCTTAGGAGTTGTTTGAACAACAACCCTAGATATAGAAAACATATAAGATATTTCTGCATTAAATCTAACATCCTCCCTTAATGCAGAAATGGATTTTTGAAAACACCTAATTTCTTCCTAAGATCCTCAAAATGGATCCTTCCAACAGGTTTAGTAAACAGATCAACAACATTTTCACTTGTGTTACAATAGATGAGTTCAATTTCTTGAGACTCAATTTTTTCTCTGACAAAATGATGTTGCAGCTCAATATGTTTAGATCTGGCATGATAGATTGGATTGTGTGCCAGCTTAATTGAGCTTTGATTGTCACACTGGATTCTAGTAGCTTGTTTTGGTTGTGTTCCAACCTCTTCAAGAATGCGCCTCAACCAAATGGCTTCACAAGTAGCACTGGTTAAAACTTTGTATTCAACTTCTATGGATGACAAAGAAATAGTTGGTTGTTTCTTGCTACTCCATGGTATGACTCCCGAACCAATATTAAATACATATCCAGAAGTGGATTTTTTGTCATCGGGATTTCCTACCCAGTCAAATTCAGAGTAACCTGCCAACTGAACATCAAATACATCAGTATATAAAAGAACATAATCAATGTTTCCTTTTAAGTATCTTAAGACCTGCTTTGCAGCTTTCCAATGTGTTTCGCATGGCTTAGCCAAGAACTGACTAAGTATTCTAGCATAATATGATAGGTCTATCCCTGTAGTAGTGAGGTAGTTCAGGATACCCACTAGTTGACGATACAAAGTACCATCGACTTCTTTAGATCGATCACTGTTGTATAATTTGACATTTTGATCCAAAGGAGTGGATACAGATTTGCATTCACTCATTTGAAATCTGTCAAGTATTTCTCTTGCATATTTTCTTTGAGTGATGAATGTTTTACCAGATTCTCTCCAAAAAGCAATGCCTAAACACTAGTGTAAGTCACCAAGGTCTTTCATTTCAAATTCCTGTGACAAATTAATTTTAATATCTACAACTAATTGATATGCTCCAACTATAATGATAAGATCATCCACATATAGGGATATCAAGCAAACATTTCCCTATTTATCTGATTTAATATATAAGCTTGAATCATTTTTACTTTTGATAAATCCTTGTTGTTTGAACAAGGTCTCAATCTTGATGTACCATGATCTAGGATCCTGTTTCAGTCCATAGATCGCTTTCTTTAACCTGCACAAAAGTTGCTCCTATCCTTTATGAATAAAACCTTCAGGTTGCACTAAGTATAATTCCTCTTTTAAACCACCATTTAGAAAAGAACATTTGACATCTAACTAGTGTATTTTCCAGTTATGTTTAGTAGCTAGTGCAACTAACAATCTAATAGTGTTTAACTTAGCTACTGGTTCATATGTCTCTTCAAAGTCAATCCCCTCTTGTTGAGAATAACCTTTTGCAACTAATCTTGCCTTGAACTTGTCAATACTACCATCTACTTTAAGTTTAGATCTGAATAGCCATTTTGATCCTATGGTTACTTTATCTTTCGGTAATTCTACTAAATCCCAAGTTTTGTTTCTCATAATAGAATTATATTCTTCATTCATTACAGTTACCCATTCTTCTTTATCTTTGGCTTGTTCATAATTTAATGGCTCTATGACATTCATTATACTAGTCATCAAGGCATAATCTCTAAACTTTACTGGAGGATGAGTTTGACAAGATCACCTTCTAGGTACTATAGTACCTGCTAGAGTTACATCCATGATTCTTCTATCTTATGTTGTTTCATCATTTGAGGCAGTATCACTCATGCTTGATTCCTGTTCCTGCACTTTTTTAAGAATTTTATCTATTTTTCCATGCTCATATGGGATTAGTTCTTCATCAGCATTATTCATCATGCTTCACATATCTGTATTTTCATGAAATACAACATCTCTACTAGCAATCAATTTGTGTGAACTAGGATGAAATAGTTTATATGCTTTCTGATCATCACAGTAACCAACAAAGATACATTCTATGGATTTTGCATCCAATTTCCTTTTGTCATCTTTAGGTATGTGTGCAAAAGTCCTAGACCCAAAGATTCTTAAATGACTAATTTCAGGTTTATAGCCATAAAAGACTTCAAATGGGGTTTGAAGTTCTAGTTTATTTGTTGGGCTCCTATTATTTAGGTACACAGCAGTGTTAATTGCTTCAGCCCAAAAGCCATTAGAAATGTTCTTACCTTGGAGTTTTTTGCAAGCACATTCCACCAATGTTATGTTTTTCCTTTCAGCAATGCCATTTTGCTGAGGTGTATCAGTGACTGTGAATTGCTGTTGAATTCCATTTTATGTACAGTATCTTTTGAAAGCTCCAGAAGTGTACTCACCACCTTGATATGATCTAAGGATTTTAATATATTTACCTGTCTTCTTCTCAACTTTGATTTTGAATTCCTTGAAGTATTCGAATACATCACTTTTCCTTCTGATGAAGTAAGCCCATGTGAACCTGGATCTGTCATCAACAAATTACAGAAAATACCATGCACCACCAAGTGATCTGGTCTGCATAGGTCTACATACATTAGTGTGCATGAGTTCAAAGATTTCAGTCTGACTCTTCTCTTCATGGTTAGGAAATTCATTTATGTGATTTTTTCCCAGTGCACATGCAACACATTCAATATGATCATTTTTAATGACAAGAAGACCCTCAACCACCGAATTTTTCTGTAAAAACATGAGATCATTATGATTGAGGTGTCCATACCTTTGATGCCATAATTCGACATATGAAATAGTTGATGTTTCTAGTGCATGATGGTTTCCCTTGATTGCATCCAGCTTGTACAATCCACCAAGTCTAGATCCTGTCGCTATAACCCTGTAATGATCTTGGACATCTTTGACATGGCACTTATATTTATCAAATTCAACTTTCATATCATTATCAGTGATAGCAGAAACAAATATTAGATTATTTTTTATGCCTGGAACATACATCACATTATGTATCTGTTTTGTTCGGGTACACAGGGTACTCCCAAAAGATCGAACACCTTGAGCAACCGCTTCACACAAATAGATCACAGATCAACACACAAATATTTCTCACATGGTTAAAACCCTCGAGAGGGAAACAGTCCTCGACCTCAGCCAAATATCTACTTGGAGAAATTTATTATGCAAAAGAAAGAAAGTTACATGAGCTTTTCATAATTGATTAACTAGCCAAGGACCCTCTATGCTCTTTAAATAAAGATCATAGACCAATCGAGTGTTAAGCCACGGATCAATGGTAGGTACAATATAAGAGAAGTTGAACCGTCGGATCACTCTATGTCTAGATGATATTGTGACCGTCGGATTAGAATATTTACAAATACATACTAATGCATACTAAAGAAACACACTTTTATCTAACAGATATATTACACAAGTTGATCTTAACTAACTCCTAAGTGTTTAAATATCCTAACATCCCCCCTTAAGAACAACTTGGGATAGGATTGAAGGATTTACAAAAGTGACACTATTAGGAGAAGGAAGGAAGCATTAGAGCCTATCCCCCCTTAAGGACACATTCATGAACTCCTAACATAGACCGAAGTTTAGAAAACTTCACTTCTGTAAGAGACATGGTGAAGATGTCTGCAAATTGATCATCTATGGGGCAATAGAGCACTTCAATAACACGACCATGAACAAGATTTCTGATGAAGTGCATGTGTAGCTCAATGTGTTTGTTGCGCTGATGTAGAACTGGATCTTTGGCAAGCTTGATGGCCCTTTGATTGTCGCGCCAAAGTGGAGTAGGCTGTTGCTGCTCGAATCCAAACTCTGAAAGGATTTGTCGAAACCATAAAGCTTCATGACTGGCATTAACTGTGGCTCGATATTCTGTTTCTACTAAAGAAAGAGCAAGAGCTTCTTATTTCTTACAATCCCAAGTGAGAGGTCTAGATCCCAGACTGAAAACATAACCTGCAGTAGAATTTTGATCATCAGGATTGTCGGCCCAATCTGAATCAGTGAAACCAACCAACAAAGGTTTCCCCCCTGTACTGTAATGAATCCCAAACTAAATTGTACCTCGAATATATCAAAGTATTATTTTTCCTGCTTTCCAGTGACTTTCATGAGGAGTTTACATATAATGGGCAACACGACCAACAACAAAGGAAAGGTCAGGATGGGAATGAGTCAAGTATAAAAGACTAACAACAAGTTGATGATACAAGGTGGCATCTACTTCAAGGGAAGTACAACTGGCAAAAAGTTTGACTCCAGACTAGAAGGGAGAAGGGGCTGGTTTACAATCTTCCATGTGGAAGCGACGAAGTAGGTCACAAACATACTTAGACTGGGAAAGAAAGATTCCTTCTTTGGTTTGCAAGACTTGGAGACCAAGAAAATAATGCAAATTTCCTAAGTCTGACATTTCAAAATTTTGCTTAAGACTGGATTTCACATGGGTTGTAAGTTTAGGGTAACTACCAGTAAGGATAAGATCATCAACATAAAGAACAAGTATGATGAGATGGTTTCCTACTTTCTTGGTATAGACATTGGGTTCAGAATGGCATCTAGAAAAACTAGTGTCAAGGAGAAAGTTATCCATTTTGGCATAACAAGCTCTAGGAGCTTGCTTAAGGCCATATAAGGATTTCTTAAGGAGACAGACAAGGATAGAGTTATCCTGAACATATCCAGGAGGTTGTTCCATGTAAATTTCCTCCTGTAAATCACCATGTAAAAAGGCAGACTTGACATCCATTTGATGGACTTCCCAGTTATGTAAGGATGCAAGGGAAAGCACAAGGCAAATGGAATTCATTTTTGCAACAGGAGCAAAGGTTTCATTGTATTCAATCCCTTCAACTTGGGAAAAACCTTTGGAAACTAACCTTGCCTTAAGTCTTTCAACACTTCCATCTGATGCATACTTAGTTCTGTAGACCCATTTACATCTGACAAGTTTTCTTCCTTTTGGAAGAGGAACAAGATCCCATGTATCGTTCACCGTTAAGGACCGATATTCTTCATCCATAGCTACATCCCAATCTGGATTTCCTGAAGCTTCTGCAAATGTTTCTAGATCATGATTCTTAGAAACTTGAGCAAAAAGAGAAGAGGCTCGCTGAAACTGAGAACATGTTCAACGTTGATCTCTAGGATCACTGGCAAGATCACTGGCTGCTTCACATGTTGAACGAACCCATCGAGGAAGTATTGGTGCCGGTGCAATTGGAGGAACATGAGCAGGCAGAGGTGGATTTTCATCCTCACTGTCATCATCAAAAACTAGAGTTGGAAACCTATCAAGGAAGTTAGAAGAAGAAGAAGAAGGCACAATCGTCGAATCAAGCTCGTAGGCCAAAGATGGCACACCCGCCAAGTTAGGCTCGCAGGCCAAGAGACTTTCATCAAATTTAACGTCTCTTCTAATGATTATATCATGAGAATGTAGCTAAAGAAGTCTATAACCTTTTACATATTCAGAATATACAACAAATATGCACTTTTCACTTTTAGGCTGTAATTCTTTCTATTTTTCATCCGAAATGTGAGCCCATGCTTCACAACAAAACACACAAAAGTGACTTACATCTGGTTTAATTTTACTCCATGCTTCTTTCGGTGTTATACCTTGTAAAACTTTAGTGGGTGTGAGATTAACTATGTAATTTGCACAATTTATGGCCTCAGCCCAATATTGAAGACTTAGTCCCTTAGATTGGATCATACAATTAGCCATTTCTTTTAAAGTGTGGTTCTTCCGTTCAGCTACACCATTTTGTTGTGGTGTATATGGAACAGTGTGTTGTTGGATTCTTTGTTCAGTGCAGAAAGTAGTGAACTTGTTGTTAACATATTCTCCTCCATTGTCAGATCTTAACTTAACAATTTGATGACCAAATTGTTTTTCAACAAGGGCCTTGTAGGCCAAGAACATGTTAAATACTTCGCTCTTAAGTTTTAGGAAGTAAACCCAAGTGCGTCTAAAGTAGTCATCAATGAAAGTTAAGAAATATTTGAAACCATAAAAGGAAGCAGATGGAAGAGGACCACACAAGTCACTATGCACAAGCTCCAAGGGAACCGAGGTGTGCCAAGAGGCACGTTTGTCAAAACTGTCCCAATGATGTTTTTCGAGTACACAATCGGAAAAAACACCATCCTTGCAAGATACCATCAGAAGACCAGTCACCATATTGTCTTTACATAGTTGTTGCAATGAGCGATAATTTGAGTGACCAAATCGCTCATGCCAAAGTTTGCTCAAGTTATCACTATGAGCAACAAAAACTGAAGGAAAAGGTGATGACTCAAAGTTGTTAAATGTGTACAACCTAGTAATATCATCAACAGTTCCAGTAGCAAGTACATTTTGAGAATTTTTAAAATCCTTGATTACAACTTGGTGAGGTGTAAACGTCACAATTTTACCTTCACTTGAATGAGTAATTTGATAGACTGATAACAAATTGCAGGAAATTTTTGGAACACATAGTACATCACTGAAATGACCATTTTCTAGTAGAACTGTTCCAGATCCTACAACACTTAGAGATCTATCATCACCAACAAATATTTGTTTAATGTTACATTCATGCATAGTAGAAAAGATGGCTCGATTCTTATCCATATGATAAGATGATCCAGAATCAATGAGCCATTCATTTGAAGTAGAAGAAGGAGATGCAGTATAAGAGTAACCAGAAGCACAAAGTGCATGTCCATGAGAGTTAGATTCTGAAGACGAATATAGGCTGATGTGGTGCTTCTTCATTGCTGCTTCCAAGACTGCCATCTTCTTGAAACACTTAGATTCATCATGATTATATTTCCTATAAAAATTGCAATCACGCTCAGTCTTCTTTCCTTTTGGCTTGGATCCTTTGTCATTTTTTAAAGAAGGAGCTGACTGAGAGGGTTTGGGACCCTTGTTGTTTGGCTTATTATTGCAAAAATTTTATTTCTTAGGATGCTTGGACTTGTCTTTCTGTTGAGACAATAAGGATTTTCCAGATGTATCTGCATTGTTAATTATTCCAAGGTGAATGAGCTTATCTTGCTCTCTAATTAAGGAATCCCAAAAGGATTCAAGACTAGGCTCTTGATAGCTAGCTGCAATCAAGTATTCTTTAATGGAGTAGAATGTAGATACAAAAATAAAATATGTAGGTCCAAGTTTGGAAAGAATATGATAAATACATTGTTTGTCTTCTTTCTTAATCTTGGATTCTGCACATAAGAGTCTAAGAGTTTTATACTTAGATAAATAGTCTTGAATGCATGAAAAATCGTTTGGATTCAAGGAAAACAACTCATTCTCAAGTTAATGACCCTGAACTTCATTGTGTTTACCAAACACAGATTCCAACTTTTCCCAAGCTATATCAAGTTCATCAATTCCAGATATGTGGAATCACAAATCAGTAGAAATTGACATCCCAATCAATCCATGAGCTTCATCACATCTATTTGCCTATTTAATTTTTTTATCATCATCAATGTGTTATGTTTCTTTCCCTGAGGTTATCCTAAAAAGTCCCCTACTTCGTAGAACATCCTCCATACAAGATTTCCATGAGAAATAGTTAGAACTTGTAAGTATAATATCACAAGGAGCGGCCATACTGTAAAATAATGGCTGAAAGAACAGAAACTAACTATCTTGATGCAAAGAGCTTGAAAAAATATGTGGTTTTAAAAAAAAGACACTGAAAACAAATTCTTGATGATGAAGTTATGCTTGATCAAAGAAAATGTTGAAGATGTTCCCAATAGTGACATGACAGATGTTAACTTGACCAACTAAAAAAAGAACCCCCCTCTTCCCAAGTTCAACCTTTGACAATCACTTTACAATAAAGTTGATTTTACAATAATGTTACTTTTAAATAGTGTGGCAATAAATTAAAAGACTTAAGTGACTCACTTTTTATTTTATTTTATTTATGTGAGATGCACTTTTACAATAAAGTAACTTGAAAATAGAAATTGCATGCACTAAAAAGTAGCTTAATAAGACTTGAACTCAAGACCTATTAAGGAATAAAGCATCTTTGAACCAAGTGAGTAAGTTTAAAAGGTACGTAAAAGAATGGAAAGAGGAAGAGGGCTTTTTCCTTTCTCTTTTTTTTTGTATCTCTTCCCTCTCGTTGTGCTTGTCTTTTTTTTTGCAAATCACAAAAAAACGAAAAACAAGAACAAAAAAACTTTTTCCACACAATGGGGTCAGATCTTTGTTATCTTACCCGAAAATTCTACATTTTCAAGTTTTCTCGCTATTTCTGATTCGTCGTGATCGCACAAGGTGCACGGAAAAGAGCACACGTAGCCGAGAAGGCAAGAAAAAAAACTTTCCCTTTATGTTTTTAATTCGCCGCGATCACGCAAGGTGCACGGCAAACAGGATACGCAGCCAGGGAAGGCAACAGTCTAAGACTAAAACAGTAAAAATATAGTAATAAAACTCATAAAATATGAGATATTTAAAAAAAATAAAACAAAACAAATCCATCACTGTAACATTATACCTTCAGATTTGCCGAAATTGGTGTTTCTGGAACAAACATAAATGGTTTTCGGTGAAACGAAAACTATTTTCCAATGGAAATGGTGCTCCAAATGCAAAGGAATAGCTCCCATAGGCCACAAATGCACTGAAAATCCAAAACCAGAAACCCTTTCAAAGTTTCGGCAACACCGATTCTAGATCTTGATCAAAACCGAAAGTGGCTCTTCATAAACGCTCTGATACCATGTTCGGGTACATAGGGTACTTCTAAAATACTGAACACCTTGAGAAATCGATTCACACAAATAGATCATAGATCAACACACCGATGTTTGTCACGTGGTTAAAACCCTCAAGAGGGAAACAGTCCATGGCCCCAGCCAAATAGCTACTTGGAGCAATTTATTATGCAAAAGAAATAAAGTTACATGAGCTTCTCATAATCGATCAACTAGCCAAGGACCCTCTATGCTATTTAAATAGAGATCATAGACCAATCGGGTGTTAAGCCACAGATCAATGGTAGGTATGATCTAAGAGAAGTTGAACCATCGGATCACTCTATGTCTAGAACATATCATGACCATAGGATTAGAATATTTACAAATGTATACTAATGCATACTAAAGAAACACACTTTTACCTAATAGATATATTACACAAGTTGATCTTAACTAACTCCTAAGTGTCTAAATATCCTAACATGTTTAAACTATCCATCAAGTAGGTTAACACTTATCACTCCATAACCTAGGACTTTGTGAGACCTGTCATCACCTAGATAGATGTGTGTACCATCAGACTTTTCATAATACTCAACATACCAATGTTTATTACAGGACATGTGGGCAGATGCACCTGAATCTATGAACCATGCATTTTCATCATCTGTCTCAACAGACAAAGCATGTTCAGATATAAATAGTCTTAGGTTTTTAAATCCATTGGCATCTGAGGTGTCTTTTCTAACATAATTTCCATTATGTTTTATGTATCTATTATTGGAATCATTTTTTATCTTCTTAAAACAATCTCTATCTATGTGACCTTATTTTCCACAATAATGGCATACATATTTCGTAGCGCTAGAGTCATTGCATGACATACCTCTGTGTCTTGCCTGAAACTTGCCTCTGTGTGGATTCCAGTGATTGCCTCTGTGTGGGAATCTTCCTCTTGCCATCAACACCTGATCTGAAGTCTGAGATTCAGGCTCATACATCTTCATCCTTTCTTCCTTTTGTATCAAGATTCCGCCCAGCTCTGCAAATGTAGGAGGGGTTTGTCTTGCTGCAAGTGCTGAGATGAATATTTTATAATCTGGAAATAGAACTTTTAATGTGATAGATACCAAATCAGTAATAGATACTTCTTCACCTATATCACCCATATTATCTCTGAAGTCTTTGATGCAGGAGAGATATTTGTTCATAGTTTCATTCACATCCATCTTGATAGAAAATAATTTGGTCTTTAAAAACAAGATTCTATTAGCATCAGACGTTTCATACAAACCTTTCAGTTTCTCCCATGTGTCTTTGGACGTCTTGGAATTTCTGATGAGAGGTATGATGTTGTCTTTTATAGACATACGAATCAACGCCTTTGCTTGAGTTTCCCTTGAATTCCATTCTGAGAGAGCTAATGGACCTGTCGGCTTCTGTTCATCCCCTTTCACAATCGGCCACAAACTAAGTGCTTCAAGCACAGTAATCAGCTTGAATTTTCAATTTACATAATTTTCCCCATTTAATTTTGATGCTTCAGTAATATATAAATCAGCCAATGACATATCAGCCATTTTTACAGTTCTGGAAAGATAATTTCAACCAGAGAGGACAAGGAAAAAAAAATCTAGCTCATCTCTTCACTGGAAAATAAGCAAATAAGTTAGCGCACTTAGCTTTACCCTACTCGGCGTTGGTAAGAAAACTGTGTAAGAGAGGGCAGTTCGGTGCTTTTACCCTTCTGCAGTTCAACACTGTCGGTGCTCAAAACCATTCTATATCACCGTTGTTAGCGCTCTATGTCTCAAGAGTGGAGGCGCCACCGCACACATTCCTCACTTAGCCTATGCACCGACAGAAATTGAGATGAAGAAAAAAAAATTGTCTTTGTTATCACTCCAGGAAACTCCTCTAGGTTGCAGCTCGAGGATGCCTGGTAACTTACAATGTTTTTGGGGTTTTCTAATATGGATCAAGTCAGGTGACCTATACGACCTTCCACTCTCAAGACATGCATGAAACTCAATCAAGTACAAGGCTTTTAGTTACCACTGTTCGGAGGTTGACAATAAGGTGTAGGGATGGAGAACTCATCAAGCTGGTAGATTTACACATAAAACAGATGTATATAAATGGCTAAATCATGATAAGGATGGTACTTATAATTCAAATCACATCAACATACCAATAGGGTCACAACTATCAGTCATTAATTAACTTGAATATAACCTAAATAATGCATCCAAGCATAAGCACATAAAAGATAGAAATGGAAGTTGAACAAACAATAACAAAAGAGCTTATATTAAATCATGAGCAAAATGAGAAGCTGACAATAGTGTGGTCTACAAGTCCCCGAAGTTGAACCTCTTCAATAAAATAAGTCTTAGGCTTTATAGCCTTTACAAAATACTCAAATCCTAAAAACTTAGATCTGTTTTAACAAAAATAAACAAAATAGTTGTTTTTTGCAAATTAGGTTTAGAAACCCTAATTAACTACTTGTCTAACTAATCGTAGAATTAGTTCATTGTATGAACCTTTAGATAACTAAGGTAACTACTGGAAATCACTATCACTGGCCCTCTGCTAGTTAAGTCATTGTTTTCTTTTGACAACTAGGTGTTGGTGACCTTTTATGTTGTTATGTCATACTAAAACTGAAATAGACCTTTCCTAATGCTTTCATCCGCATCCTTCATCTTTAGACTTTATCCCTGAGCCATCTATATTCATCCAAAACTGGTCTTGCGTGCCAAAATTTAATTTTAATACTCTGTCTACTTTCAGTGGTTAAGAGGCTAGACTATCGAGATCGTTAGCTGCTGAAAGCGGTGCTTTTGGTGGCTAATGAACTACCCCAACGTCCGCCTAAGCCACTGAAAGCCATGTTTTCCAAAAATTATTAGGTTTCTTCCAAAAATGTTCTTTTAGGTCTGTCTGCTCAGCTTTATTCTTCAACAGGCTCTGTGCTAGCAGGGTTAACAGAAGCCTGGGTTGTTTCTGGAGGCTGAAGGTTAACTACAGCTTCAGCTAGGGTTTCCAATGTGGGGTGGATGCTAGGGTTTTCCTTGGCCTCCTTCAACTGCAGTCTTTGGAGCCTAATCATCTTGTACAATCTAGTTTTGTCTTTTAGGTACCTTGTATTCATCCTTTTTAAGAAAATATATCTTTCTCTCTGCTCTAGGTAAGACTTAAGTAGCAGCTTGTTCCTACTGGTCAATGCAGCATTATTTTTCTCTATTTCCCTTTCCAAAATCTCCATCTCATACACTTGCCTTAGCAATTGATTTATCCTTTGATTTTTGGGCTTGCTGGAGGAAGCCTTCTCTGTTGGTTCCTCTTGCTCTTTTGGTGTAGGGGATGGTAGTTCTTTAGTCACTGCTACAATCTACAGAGATAGGTCTGCACCTTCCTCTTGCTCCTCTTCAGAATCTGAGTAGGGAAGGTTTAAAATTTTCTCACTGTGTGCTGCAACTTCCTGGCCCTTCTCACTAAAATCCAAGTTCCTTTTTACCTTCTTGGCTTTGGAAGAGGAGAGTGACTGTTCTGTTGCTGCTGGGGATATAGCCCTTCTCTTTCTTCTCCCACTCCTTGGTGTGCTAGACTTTTTGACAGGAGACTTCCCCTTCTCTTATGGCTAAAGGCCTGTCTCAAATCCATTCCAAAACAAGAAATAAGGCCATGCCATATTCCTCCTTTTCAGCAACTCTTGGATCAACAGTTGGATAAGGCCATGGTGAGACAGTCTGCCAGTAATCTTGGTGGGCTAATCCTTCACCTGGTGTGCCATTTTTCCCAGACTCCTGTGTAAGTAAAAGGGAAAATTTAGTTGGATTTTACCTGTGAAGTGGTTCATTAATTTGAAATGGTAGATCATGGCTCTGTTATATCTTCATTCACATGTTATGTAGACCACAATGGCCTTCAATAGTTGCTACCACCTCTCTTCTAACCAGGATGATGGCACACTCTTCTTCCACACCATCCCTCTATGCTCAGGCTTTAGGTAAGACCTAAACTCTACATCTTTTGGTATGGTGGTTTTGAACCATTTCTCTCATGTGCCAAGGAGTTCAGTCACTTCAGTGATTAGGTTTTCATCTACATGGAATTCCTCTTTGCCTATGACTACCTTAAATCCATCAAATGAGAGGGAAAATGCCTCAACCACCTACTGATGTGAACCTTGTATATTCTCACAAAACCTATAGCAGCCAGCATCCTAGAAAAGTTTACAAACCTCTGGATGTGCTTCCAAATAGCTGATATCTCCCAAGTCCTACCTGAGAGCAGGTCCTCCCTTCTTCATCTTACTCCTGGGTACCTGCAAAAATAAGTTGGAGTTCTGTATGATAGTGTGTTAGTAGGCTACTTCTCAGAGATGGATTTCTGGTGGAGATAAATGCTAAGATCAAAAGTGAAATGTACTGGAGTTTTTGGAACTGATTATGAGGGTTTTTGATGTCATGATGGATGCTGAGGTCATAAAGTGATGGCTGTAGTTGATCTCCTTGATAACCCTTTCCCATCAATCATACTTCAAATAATCCTAGATCCCTGGTGAGATTTTCTGTTGTTATTTTGGACAGGTAGAATAAAAATGAAGGCTTTATATCCTATCAGTCCTTTATCAATTTTATAACGACCTCCTTCACTTATTTCCACACGCAGTTATGTAGGCTCACGTCCTTTTGGTGGTTTGTCACGCCCTTCACTGATCGTTTATCTTACTGACGTGATTTGATTTGACCACTTTCTAACCATTTCCACATTTTACCTTTTCGGTGGTTAACAGCCTTCAGGTGTTTGTCTGCTAGCCACTGAAATGATCGCTTTCAGTGGCTAATGGAATGATATCCCTTTCGCCTAAGCCACCGAAACCGTTTTCCCAGTGTCGTGGTGAAACCCAGCTTTTGGCAGATATTGGCCTCACCAAATATTCCTTTTAACCATTGAAAACCCGTCCTTTTGGTGGCTAATGAAATGTCAGAGCTTTCACCTAATCCATCGAAAGCGCTTTTTCCCCAACGCCTTTTCGCCTGCTTTCAGTGGTTAAACCCTGTCTTCAACTATTTGATAAGCTACCAAAAGCATCAGCTTTTGGTGGCTAATGAGATGTCTGAAGTCTTTCCTAAGACACTAAAAGCACCTTTACCCATGTCACTTTCTGTCCACTTTCGGTGGTTAACACCCTCCTTGGTATTTTCCCTAAGCTACCGAAAGCAACACTGTTCGGTAGCTAATGAGTCATTTGAAATCTCGCCTAAGCCACCGAAAGTGTTTTTGCATTTTACTCGCTCGAGCCTGCTTTCGTTGGTTTACTTTTATCCTGCGTTAAACCATTAGCTGTCGAAACATAGCCTTTCGGTGGCTAATGAGCTATTAAGAACCTTGCCTAAGCCACCGAAAGCTATAACTTCCAAATTTTTCAACCATATCAAAAACAAAGACCTTCAATTTGTTAGTCATCCTCAGATCCTTCATTACATGAATTGAATTCTTCATACTATCAAAACAAATTTATTTTGGGAGATAACAGTCTCTTTGCTGAAAACGGCGATGAATGATTTTCAGATCGTGAGGTGAGATGAGAAAAAGAAAACGCTCACGCTGAAAACGATTTGACTTGTCAGTAAAAACACTTTTAGTGAAAGAATAATGCAGCCTATCAGGAAACCTTACCTCATGTACTAGAGCTTTGAGTTGGACATGGTCAAGGCTTGATGAAGGTGCCATTTTTTGCAATGATTTGGAAATGACAGCCACTTTCTTTGGTAAAACAGTAGCCTTTTTAGCTGGTGCAACAGGTTGTTTGACAGGTACAAAATTCTTATTAAGAGGAGCAACCAATCTGGACCTCAAATTGTACCCTGCCTGACCATCAGCATGATATACAGCTTCTTCACTGATCTGCTCATCAATTAGGGATTCCTCATATTTTTCTTGTGTCGAAAAACAATAGCCCACCTCATCCTCCATGCAGTGGATGTTGTCTTCAACTTCTCCTTCTTCTTCAATGAATTATGGCTCTTCTCCTAATACAACATTCTGAAATGGAGATTTATTCTCTAATCTTCCCCTTGACTCCTTTCCCTTTTGAGAATCTAAACTGGGGGATTGCCTCTTCTGTAAGGGACAAAATTAGGGTTTCAGGGAACAAAATCACTTGGCCCTTTACTCCTCATAGGTATCTGTCCTCGGTACTTCAGCTTAGACATTTCAGCTGTCAGGTTATCTAACAGTTTGGTCATTTTGTCAATCTTGTTCTCTAATGAAGAAGCCCCAATAGGGTCTGCTGGCTGCTTCTTCCTATCTATCTTTCCTTTGACCTTCTGAGATGCCACAATGCTTGATTCTACCTCTAGGGCAGCATCCTGCATGAGTGATAACGAGGAATGCCTCCTTTCTCTGAGAAACAGGAAAAAATCAAAGTCAAAGGAATTTGCATAAGTTATCCTAGTTGAGGTATCAGTGGGCTTGATTTCAGTGGGGATCTTGCTGTACACATTGTTGAACCTCATGGTGAAGTTTGAGACAGACTCTCCATTCTCTCTTTTCAAGTTGTTGAACTCTGTGATATAATAGAGGTGGTCTCTCCTCTCTCCCCAATGTTTTAGAAAGATGTCATCTAGGGCTTCAATGCCTGCCACTAACTCAACAAATAGTTCTTTGAACCATTTCCTAGCCTAACCATCTAGGCTTTGTACAAAAACTCTAGTCCACACATCTTCCTATTCTATGTTAATGTTCTCAGCATAACTGTAAAATGCCTCTAGATGTTCTTTAGCTGTGAAATATCCCTCTCCTATGAAATTAGGCATGTACTTGAGGTAATCTCCAGTGGGCATGGCCGAGAGAGGGTTAGGAAAATTTAGGGGGGCATACCTATCTACCAAGATCCTTTCCATTTTGGTCAATTGAGGGGCAGCCATATTGGAAATGGGTATGGAAAGGGTGGAGGAAGGCAGTACTGATGTAGCTAGTAGCTGAGAAGGTGGTGGTGGTAAACTTATCCCAGTGGAGTCAACAAGGATTGGATCTTCATAAGCAGCAGTGCTTGAAGATGCCCAAACCCTAGAATTTTCTAATGTATTTATAAATTCCTGAGAATTAAGTGTTTTAGCAGAAGAAACAATAGCAGAAATATTTCTTGAAATACCTGATGTAGCTTCCTTTGCAGCACTGCTGGTCTTCCTTAGTGAAGCCCTATCTCTTCTCAAAATCTCTTCTAGATCTGAAACCAGTGTTGCTGGTAGGCCCTAAGGGTTTGCTCTAGTACTTAATCTTCTTGAAGCCACCTTATTTCAATGGAGTCTCCAGATAGATGATTACAACCAGAATAATGTCCAAGCTTTGTCTATCATTAAAGCAAGGATCTATGTCGTCTCCTAGGGAGGTTGAGCTTCAGTATTCTCTCCCCGGCAACGGCACCAATTTGTTATCACTCCAGGAAACTCCTCTAGGTTGCAGCTCGAGGATGCCTGGTAACTTACAATGTTTTTGGGGTTTTCTAATATCAAACAAGTCAGGTGACCTATATGACCTTCCACTCTCAAGACATGCATGAAACTCAATCAGGTACAAGGCTTTTAGTTACCACTATTCAGAGGTTGACAATAAGGTGCAGGGATGGAGAACTCATCAAGCTGGCAGATTTACACACAAAACAGATGTATATAAATGGCTAAATCATGATAAGGATGGTACTTATAATTCAAATCACATCAACATACCAATAGGGTGACAGCTATCAGTCATTAATTAACTTGAATATAACCTGAATAACACATTCAAGCATAAGCACAGAAAAGACAAAAATGGAAGCTAAACAAAAGAGCTTATATTAAATCATGAGCAAAATGAGAAGTTGACAATAGTATGGTCTACAAGTCCCCGAAGTTGAACCTCTTTAATAAAATAAGTCTTAGGATTTATAGCCTTTACAAAATACTCAGATCCTAAAAACTTAGATCTGTTTTAACAAAAATAAACAAAATAATTGTTTTTTGCAAATTAGGTTTAAAAACCCTAATTAACTACTTATCTAACTAATTGTAGAATTAGTTCATTGTATGAACCTTCATATAACTAAGGTAACTGCTGAAAATCATTGTCACTGGCCCTCAGCTAGTTAAGTCATTGTTTTCTTTTGACAGCTAGGTGTTGGTGACCTTTTCTGTTGTTATGTCATAGTAAAACTGAAACAGACCTTTCCTGATGCTTTCCTCCGCATCCTTCATCTTCAGACTTTGTCCCTGAGCCATCTATATTCACCCAAAACTGGTCCTGCATGCCAAAATTTAATTTTAAGCCTCTGTCTGCTTTCAGTGGTTAAGAGGCTAGACTATCGAAACCGTTAGCTACCAAAAGCGGCGCTTTCGGTGGCTAATGAACTGCCCCAGCGTCCGCCTGAGCCATCGAAAGCCCTGTTTTCCAAAAATTATTAGGTTTCTTCCAAAAATGTTCTTTTAGGTCTATTTGCTCAGCTTTCTTCTTTAGCAGGCTTTGTGCTAGGAGGGTTAACAACAGCCTGGCTTGTTTCTGGAGGCTGAAGG
This sequence comes from Pseudotsuga menziesii, assembly GCA_001517045.1. Lineage (NCBI taxonomy): Eukaryota > Viridiplantae > Streptophyta > Pinopsida > Pinales > Pinaceae > Pseudotsuga > Pseudotsuga menziesii. The sequence continues at coordinate 129,980 of LPNX011113012.1, forward strand.
CTAACTGCAGCTTCAGCTAGGGTTTCCAACATGGGGTGGCTGCTAGGGTTTGCCTTGGCCTCCTTCAGCTGCAATATTTGGAGCCTAATCATCTTGTACAATCTAGTATTGTCTTTTAGGTATCTTGTATTTAGTCTTTTTAAGAAAATATATCTTTCTCTCTGCTCTAGGTAAGACTTATGTAGTAGCTTGGTCCTACTGGTCAATGCAACATTATTTTTCTCTATTTCCCTTTCCAAAATCTCCATCTCATACACTTGCCTCAGCAATTGATTTATCCTTTGAGTTTTGGGATTGCTGGAGGAAGCCTTCTCTGTTGGTTCCTCTTGCTCTTTTGGTGTAGGGGATGGTAGTTCTTCAGTCACTACTACAATCTGTAGAGCTAGGTCTGCACCTTCCTCTTTCTCCTCTTCAGAATCTGAGTAGGGTAGGTTTAAAATGTTCTCACTGTGTGTTGTAACTTCCTGGCCCTTCTCACTGAAATCCAAGTTCATTTTTACCTTCTTGGCTTTGGAAGAGGAGGGAGGTTGTTCTGCTACTACTAGGGATATAGCCCTTCTCTTTCTTCTCCCACTCCTTGGTGTGCTATACTTTTTGGTAGGAGACTTCCCCTTCTCTTATGACTGAAGGCCTGTCTCAATTCCATTCCAAAACAAGAAATAAGGCCACGCCATATTCCTCCTTTTCAGCAACTCTTGGATCAACAGTTGGATAAGGCCATGGTGAGACAGTCTGCCAGTAATCTTGGTGGGCTGAGCCTTCACCTGGTGTGACATTTTTCTCAGACTCTTGTGTAAGTAAAAGGGAAAATTTAGTGGGCTTTTACCTTTGAAGTGGTTCATTAATTTGAAATGGTAGATCATGGCTCTGTTATATCTTCCTTCACATGCTATGTAGACCATGATGGCCTTCAACAGTTGATGCCACCTCTCTTCTAACCAAGATGATGGCACACTCTTCTTCCACACCACCCCTCTATGCTCAGGATTTAGGTACAACCTGAACTCTACATCTTTTGGTATGGTGGTTTTGAACCATTTTTCTCCTGTGCCAGGGAGTTCAGTCACTTCAGTGATTAGGGTTTCATCTATGTGGAATTCCTCTTTTCCTATGACTTCCTTAGAGCCATCAAATGAGAGGGCAAATGCCTCAACCACCTGCTAATGTGAACCTTGTATCCTCTCACAAAACCTATAGCAACCAACATCTTGGAAAAGTTTACAGACCTCTGGATGTGCTTCCAAATAGCAGATATCTCCCAACTCCTTCCCGAGAGTAGGTCCTCCCTTCTTCATCTTACTCTTGGGTACCTGCAAAAATAAGTTGGAGTTCTGTATGACAATGTGTTAGCAGGCTGCTTCTTATAGATGGCTTTCTAGTGGAGAGAAATGCTAAGATCGAAAGTGAAATGTACTAGAGTTTTTGGCACTAATTATGAGGGATTTTGATGTCATGATGGATGCTAAGGTCATAAGGTGATGGCTGTAGTTTATCTCCTTGATAACCCTTTCCCAACAATCATACTTCAAATCAACCTAGATCCCCGGTGAGTCTTTCTACTGTTCTTTTGGACAGGTGGAAGAAAAATGAAGATTTTAGATCTTATCAGTCCTTTATTAGTTTTATAACAACCTCCTTCACTTATTTCCACATGCAGTTATGCAGGATCACGTCTTTTCGGTGGTTTGTCACACCCTTCACTGATCGTTTATCTTGCTGACAAGGTTTGATTTGACCTCTTTCTAACCGTTTCCACATTTTACCTTTTCGGTGGTTAACAGCCTTCGGGAGTTTTTCTGCTAGCCACCGAAATGATGGCTTTCAGTGGCTAATGGAATGATATCCCTTTCGCCTAAGCCACCGAAAGTGCTTTTTCCCCAACACCTTTTCGCCTGCTTTCAATGGTTAAAGCATGTCTTCAACTGTTCTCTAAGTTTCCGAAAGCATCACCTTTTGATGGCTAATGAGATGTCTGAAGTCTCCCCTAAGCCACCGAAATCACCTTTACCCATGTCGCTTTTTGTTCGCTTTCGGTGGTTAACGCCCTCCTTGGTCTTTTCCCTAAGATTCCGAAAGAAACACTTTTCGGTGGCTAATGAGTCATTTGAAGTCTCGCCTAAGCCACCGAAAGTGTTTTTGCATTTTACTCACTTGGGCCTGCTTTCGGTGGTTTACTTTTACCCTTTGTTAAACCGTTAGCTACCGAAACATAGCCTTTCGATGGGCAATGAGCTATTAAGAACCTCACCTAAACCACCAAAAGCTATAACTTCCAAATTTTTCAACCATATAAAAAATGGAGACCTTCAATTTGTTAGTCATCCTCAGATCTTTCATTACATGAATCGAATTCTTCATACTATCAAAACAAATTTATTTTGGGAGATAACAGTCTCTTTGCTAAAAACAGCAGTGAATGATTTTCAGATCGTGAGGTGAGATGATAAAAAGAAAATGCTCACACTGGCAACGATTTGACCTGTCGGTAAAAATACTTTTAGTGATATTTTATCCTATCATGTGGGCCTGGCGATCACAATCAGAGGAGTAGTATATAATAAAAAAATGGTAGCAGCGAACTCTCCTTCTAAAAAATAGCAGCGATTTCTCCTTTCACTCTTACGCCTTGCACCTTCAGCAAGCTGAAAAAAATGAAGCTGCAATTTCTCCACGTGAGGAAAAAAAATAATTTAGATCTCAGCACCAGCAACATGCTCTCCTTTCACGTTCACACTCAGCACTATGGTGGTTCAATTATGCACACTCTCAAAGCCCAACAATGGCTTCCTTTAGTGCTCAAGATGGTTCCCTCAACCTCACACAGCAGTAGCCTCAACTTGGCTCTGATACCAAAATGGAGAAACCAAGGAGGAAACCAGCATAACACAAAGGCTCACTCACACACACAGGAGGAGAAGCACTCAACTCAATTGTATTCAAGAATAATTGTTACATATATAGAAAATAGATTAGCTAAACTAGATCAAATAAATGTGGATCAGATCCACCAGCTTAGGAGCTGTTTGAACAACAACCCTAGATATATAAAACATAGAAGATATTTCTACATTAAATCTAACAATTAATGCCCTCCTTATAATATCTCTTGTTAAGGTTATATTATATAATGCATTACAAGTCAATAAAAAATATTTTATTTTATTTTAAAATAATAATATAAATCATTCAATAATATTGATAATGTAAAAAATAATTTTCATTTTCTTTTTGAACATATATATAACAAGTCAATAAAAAATATTTCATTTTATTTTAAAATAATAATATAAATAATTCAATAATATTGATAATGGAAAAAAATTTCATTTTCATTTCGAACAGACACACATTTTTCTTTTAAAAAATACTTTGAGTTTTGGATGTTCTCATGAAGATGAGTAACACTTTTTGGCCAAAAGTGACGTTGAAAATTTGATTTTTTACTCATTTATTAAATCGAAGCTCTCAAAACTTATATATGCTTGTAACAAAAAAACCAAATTGTATGGAATTATGTAGTCTTTCTACTCATATTTTTTTTAAATAATAATATTTTTTAATTTGCCAAGATTGCATTTAATGATATGTCTGTTGTTGTAAATTTCAGGAAAAGTTAACAAGTTGCTTATGTGCATGTAAAATAATTTAGTTATAAATGCATAATTTACACACACAAGAAATACTGAGGCACACATTTCTTTAATTTATTTTGGAAATTATATTTTTATTAATTTTTGAAACTAACCATTGAGAATTTTAATCACAATTTGTACACATGTGTATGCACGTAAACTTTTTTATTGGTTTTAAAAATCAAAAAACAAAAAATACATTTATGGATATGACATGTTGATGTGGGGCGTATATATTTTTTGAAATTTTTTTGTTATGTACTTTTTTTGTTGTTGATTTTTTTTGCATTGATTCAAAGTTGTGGACATGGTTTTTAGGTATAAGTTTGAAAAGAAAATAAAAAGGAATTATCATATGAATTCAAAATTATGTAAATTATATGCCAATAAATAGACGATTTATTAACAAATCCATTGGTATGAAGTCTGCCACCTAAGGTGCATTTCAGGACATGATTTAAGCCTCGCAAGGATGTCGGTAAAATTAAATTTCCAAAAATGGGGGCTAAAAGTGTTTTTTAAGCCTTTGATCTAGCATTTTATATGTAATTTCACAATTTTTAAGGTTTTTAGATAATAATATTTCATATATATTAATTCCTTATATTGATATAATAATATTTAAGGTTTACTTAGAAAATGGAAAAGTCAAAGACATTGAAGGTTACCGAGTGAAAATCTTAAAAATTGGAGGGCATGTCCTCATCTCACACATCCACAAACTTTTTAATGTAGCTGTAAGCAAGGGTTTCCTACACCTTGGACTCAAAGCCTCATTATTTATATTTTCAAAAGTGGCGATAAAAATTACCCCCCTAGCCACCTCCTTACACTTAAGATCATTGCAGAGGAATGTCATAATAATAAGACTGGCCTATTTTGTTGCTTTTTGTATTTTAGAAAAGCTTTTGATACAGTGACTAGAAATAACCTGTGGAATAGGCTAGAGGAGCTTAAGGTTCTTATTGAGTTGAGAGCTGGTGCGATAAGGTTGTATGAAAAGGTCATTGCCAAGTTTAAGAATAGTGAGGGGTGCACAATAGATATAAATTGTAATATTGGAGTTAAACAAGGTTGCCCCCTCTCCCCTACCCCTTTTGGCATTTACATTGATAAGCTAGAAAAGTGTTTAGAAGAAGCAGGTTGCGTCGATACAATCTTAGTTGGGATAGTTATCATCCTCCTGCTTTATGTTGATGATATTGTTCTTATGGCAAGGTGTCCTTCTGATCTCGATAAGCAATTAAGAATTCTTAAAGATTTTTTCTCTAACATGGGTATGACTGTTAACACCGACAAGACAAAAATCATTATTATAAAATCTAAGAAAGACACCTATGCAAATTTTATTTATGATAATAGAAATCTAGAGGAAGTGACTTCTTACAAGTATCTCGGAATTGATATTCATCATAAGCTCAATTGGAACTATAACATTGAGAAAATGATTAATGGAGGGTGGAAAGCTTATTTTGGTCTTGAAAATAACTGTAAATCAATCAATCTAGCCACGTGGGATAAGAAGAAGTTCCTATTTGAAACTCTTGTCATCCATGTTATCTTGTATGGTTCTGAAGTATGGGGGTGCAACATTTCTATAGGATCTTGGAGGAAGATAGATCAAATCTAGAAGTGGTTTATAACTTATAACCTCAAAATTAAAAGCAATACGCCTTATCCTATTCTCCTCATAGAAGTGGGTCTTTTCCCCATCGATAGCAATGCTATGACTAGGTACCTGATGTACAAGCATAAGATAAATAACATGGGAAACAAGAGACTTCCTAAAATTGCTTTAAACTCAAGTCAAAACCAACTACGCCTCAAGCGGTGTTGGTGTAAGATGCCATGACTTGGTTAAACCATTGGGGCATTAATGAAAACAACATTTTGCATAACATTGACAATGTCAAAAATATTATTACTTCTATGTTTAAAGAGAAATTATGGTGTGAGGAAAATTTAGCGATTAATAGAAAATTAAGATACTATAAGGAGGTCATTAATCCTAACTTGGAGGATCAGAAGTATCTCTCGGTAGTAACTAGCTCACGGAAGAAAATTAATACAGTCAAGATTAGAATGAACTCTCATGAACTCCATAGCGAAACAAGGCGTTGGTCTATTCCTAAAACTCCATGGGCGAAAAGGGTTTTCCATCTATGTGAGTCTCTGAGCATTGTTGATGAAAATCATTTTCTCTTATAGTGCCTTGCTTACACCCACATTAAATATGAGTTTCATAGTATTTGTTATAATACAAACCTTTATAACCTCCTAGCTTGTCAAAACTACGGTGAGCTTAGAAAGCTTCTTAGCAAGCTTTTTGAGCACAGGAACAAGATTTTAAAGTAAACCAAATATTTTTCTTCTTAAGATCCGATATACCAAAATTGGTCTCAATGGATGCTAATCATCATCATCATCATCATCATATAAAACATTATTTTTATTTTATTTTTATTTTTATGTAGTTTATGTGCTATAAGATTTGAAAAAATGTATTTTTATTAAATGGTTATTTTTAATAAAGATTGTAAAAAATAAAATAAATGGTTGAAGTGGAGATGTGTATGTGTTCATGTTATCGAAGAATGGTAAATGCTTTCTAGCTTTTATTCACTATAGAGTAGGTGGTGAGAATGAATATTGGATATGTTCCCGCATCTTTAACATCAAAAACATTTCACAATGATATTTAAATAGAAATAATTCATAAAAGAGACATAACAAATCTAAAATATATATAACCATTGTGGGCGACAAGAAAATTCACTCATTTCTTGGGTCCCAAGCTTTTGACTTTTATAACCGACTGGCAACGCAACTAAAATAATTTGTATAAAGAATTTGGTGGGCGTTAAATCTCACCAAAATCACATGGGCGGCTCTCCCTCATTGGACCTTCCTTTGCGGTTTCATGTTCCTTGGTTTTTTTATTGCGAGCGGCGTCACATTACACATTCAGCTGCGATGCCCCATTATTTAAATATTTATTTATAATAATAGGTGCGTGACCCATTATTTAAATATTTATTTATGATAATAGATGCGTGAATTTTTATTTATGACTGTGACTTTGTTCTAGAAGCCAAGCCAATAAATCTTTTCATAAATTATAATTTAGGAGAAGGAAATTTAATACTAATAAAAAAGCAACTTCCCCATGTGAAGTATTTTTATTTTCAAATATCTAAGACGTGTGCCAACATTTATGTTGACTCGAAGTTTGTTCTAGAAGGCCACCGTGTTTTTTGATAAATTAAAATTTGATCCACATTGTTTCGTGATAATATAGATACAATATAGTATCCTTCTTTACTTGCGCGCCAAGCCGCGCCTTTGGGTTCTCACTACAAACTTGTCATGATATGCCGCAAATGATGTACCCACCAAGTGAGGTGTTTGTTGCAGGTGCAATATGTACAATTTTTTATTTTCCAAAATACTATTATTGTCTTTGGAATACATATATGTATTTTTACGATGATATGAATTTATGATAATAATGATAATCTATTTTTCAGGTTATAACTAAGTTACCAATTTAGTGTAAGAGACCTTCTTGTTTGTGGGATAAGAGACCCCTCTTTACGCAACGATGTAACTGCTAAAGTCAACAAAGGTATACATACCTTACCCCTTACGGATTTGAACCTATGACCTCTTATGAGGAAACACATGTTCTTAACTGTTAGGCCCACTTAGACATAGTCAAGAACCATGTCAATTAGGCTTCCTCATCTTGTCGGATATGTTTTTTAAGGGTTAGGTCTCTCTAAAATATTTTCTCTTTTGTCATCCTTCAATAGAAATATTTTATTTGTCCATATATCCATCCATCCATCTACTTGTAGCAATCACTTCCATCATTTGTCTACCTCGAATGGAAATATGCCATAACTCTATATCTTCATATGTCTACGTTTTTTTCTTGAGCTTCGTCAATACTTGATCCATGCATTCTCTTTATAGAACTGCCAATCCCATTCATAGGCCTACACGTGTTCAAGAGCAAAAGTGGATTACAATGGGTTAGGCATGGTCAATTATGAGGTCTCTACTTGATTGTTAGATCGGTGTTATTGATTGTTTTGATTATATTCCTTTTAATGCTTCTCTAAGATTATGTGAAAGATCCTAATGCTAGGGATAACAATAATACTGAGATAGGTGATCCGTCAACATGAAATTCTTTGAAGAGGGCAATGAAATCATTCATGGTGTACGTTGATCAAAAGGAAAGTTCAACCTCATCTCCTAAGCCAAGAGTATCATATATTTGCTTGAGGTAGAGAAGTAGTCCATTCCCTTGGCCACTTTCACAACCATCCCATGCACACTAGGAACAAATCCTTTCAACAATAGCATACTTTCCAAGAGCTGCTTCTCCATCTTGGATCGTGGACATCTAGTTGGCCTGGATGAAAACATGACTACTTGTGCTTATCCATTAAGGCAACATATAAGATAACATAAGACATTCCACCAAACACATTACAATGAGTGGAGACTTTCCCTAAATACCATGAGTGGAGACTTTCCCAGATACCCTTGCCCATGCATGCAAGGCCTATGACAATTCTATGTTAAGGTTATAAAAATGTTCATATCTAGCCATTCACATCGATGCTCACATCACTTATTTTGAATAGGGCATGGATATCAAGAGACTGGATTTACTAGCAAGTCTCAGGAGGTAAAGAGAGATTTGTGTAACTCTGTAACCTAACATGCTCATGAAGTTTGAGGAGGTCAAATACATAGCACCATCACATAGGTCTACTAGTGAAAAGAGCAAAGTGACAAGTCGAGATACACACAACAACCTATGACATCGACCTCATTGATCCGTTCAACAACACATGACAATATTCATACAAGTCATCAAGGCCAATAATGCAACCTAATAGAGCGTCTTTTTCATATGGAAATTATATGCTTAGCTACAATGACAATTGTACATACCTCAAAATCGGGTGGAGATGGAACACATTATAAGATTTAATTCATTAAAAAAAAAAACATTTTAATAAACTATCCATTTTTTTATGTTTTGATTCTTATACAGTTTTTGTGAGATACAATTACTTAAATCCAAATTTATTTATATAAAGTTTTCAAAAAAAAAATCATTACTCAAAATATGATGTCGTAGATGCATCTACATATAGTCACGAGGTTTGATCCTCGGTGGGGACTACCCCAACCACCCGTACTACATGAGCACACCCCCCCCTGTTTTCAATTTATTTATTTGTTATATAATGACTATATATACATTTTAGTATTTTAAATCTGATCTATTTTTAACATAAAAAACCATCATATCAATGTCAATTTGAATCCTTATCAAATAAATCAAAAAAAAACCGTCATATCAATGTCAATTTGAATCCTTATCAAATAAATCAAAAAAAAATTAGTGTTCAATTTATTTTGATTAATTATTTTTTTAATTCACTCTAAATATGATTTTTTTTAAATGCAAATTTAGTTTAAATTGAAGTAGTCTAATATTCTATGTTTTTTTTTCGGTACATTTTCTGGTTTATTTTGTTCAAAGTGAGAAATCTTCAAAAAATCTTAGTCACATATATTACTTGTAAAAATTGTATAATATGAGTGTCATAGTCTTATTTAAGGATGTTGAATTCATTTATGCATTCAAAAACACGATTTAAATGCTTCCAACTTGCAATTTTATCCCAAATTTTTTTATTATCAAATTCCAACAAAACAACCAAAAAAAATTCAAAACTTAGAATAAATAAATTACTTCTTTTAAATTTATTTAAATATTCAATATATTTTTATTAATTAATATTTTTCTATTAGATATTATAATGTAATCTACAATCTTTTTCATATAACAATTATATGCTTTGGCTACGATGAGAATCGCCCATGCCTCAAAATCAAGTAGAGATAAAAATATTATAAAATTTAATCCATTAAAAAAAACATTCCAATAAACTATCCCATTATTTAAGTTCTTTATGTGTTGATTCTTATCCCATCCTTGTGAGATACATATTTAAATTCAAATTTATTTGTATGAAGTTTTTAATTTATTTATTTATTATTTTTTTTAATTATTTATTTATTATAATAATTATTAATATATTTTAATATTTTAATATTTTTAAGTATGTTTATTTTTAATATAAAAAATATCATATCAATATCACGTTCAATGTGAATACTTATTAAACCGTTTAATTTAATTCAATATCACTTTCAATGTAAATTTTTATTAACTAATTTAATTTATTTTAATATTCAATATATTTTTAATATTTAATATCACTTTCAATGGGAATACTTATCAAATAATTTAATTTGTATCAATATCACTTGGAATGTGAATTCTTATCAACTAATTTAATTTATTTTAATATTCAATATATTTTATTAATTAATATTTTTTAACTTGTTTTAAATATAAATCTTTATTAAAAATATATAAATTTATTTAAATTGAAGCAATAAATATTGTATATTTCTTACCTTTCTAAATATATATAAATTTATTTAAGTATTCAACATAGTTTTAATAATTATATTAGTTTAAAAACACGGAAAGTCATTATATTTGTTTTAGCGACTGACATTTCTTTAAGCTGAAGATGAACTTATAAGCAATGTGTCTCGGTTTTGTGTCCGTTTTAAGAGATGTAAAAAAAGGTTTTTCAAATATTTCAAAAAAAAATAGGAAAGTGCATTTAGAAGTAGTTTTGTTGATTTATATATATGGATAAATTAGAATATAAAAAGTATATATATATATATATATAT